>CABHPQ010168515.1:2525-32359 GCA_902168405.1 Peromyscus aztecus | reverse complement strand
TGTGTGTGTGTGTGTGTGTGTGTGTGTGTGTGTGTGTGTGTGTGTGTATGGGGGAGCCCATGGAGGCCTGAAGAGTGTGTTGGATACCCAGGGGTTGGAGTTACAGGGAATTGTGAGCTGCTTGATATGGGTGCTGGGAACCAATCTTGGGTCCTCTGGAAGAGCAATAAGCACTCTTAACTGCTCAGGCACCTCTCCAGCCCCTAAAACATTTTTTTAAAAAGTACTTTTATGAAGCATACTCAACTGTAATTTCATGAGAGCACTCAACAAATCATCAGCAGGGCAAGATGGAAATCTGTACCTCATTGTATAGGACAGAGAACTGAGGCTCAGAATGAAAGGACTTGGCCATGGTTATCTTCCCCGGCAGGTCCACAGATCCCTTGCTAAACTGCTAATCACCACTGAGATCTTACAAATGTGGCTCTGTGTCAGACAAGCTCAGTCACCTCAGGACAGGTGTTCAGTGCCTTTTCTCCAACCAGAGTGGCTCTGTCTACTAAAGACTGATAGACAATGTCTCTTGTACCTCCAGAGTCGTCTTCAGAGTTGAGATATTTTCACTGCAGACTTCCACATTATTCAGAGTCACCTGGAAGATGATGAGAAAGGAATGTTATTTCCTGATCACTGGGCTTGCAGGCCACTCCAACAACATCCAAAATGGCTGACAGTTACATTTTATGTGGCTCAGAGAAGTACTAGCTTGAGTTTAGACACAGCTAAGGAAAGCCAGCACCACTGTTAGTAGGCAGGATGCTCAGGTCTTGGTGTGGACAGAACGGTGAGCTCATGCTTTCTCCTGTTCCCACACCAAAGCAGCAAAACCACACTGACTGCAGAAGTAACACCCCTAGGCTCCATATTACTTATAGATCAAGAACAATTCAGGCTGACAGGTATGTGGTAAGCCCTGGGCTCAAAGATGGCAGGCCTTGGTAAAGAATGCAAACATATAACGAGCACTTGTGATAGACCAGGCACTGTTCTAGATCCTGGGGAAAAAAACTGCAGCAAAACAGATAAAATGCCCCCCACCCCTACAGCAGGCAGTATACTTTAGTGACAGAATGTGCTTAGCAAGGGCAAACCCCTGGATTGAATTCCTAGCATCCAGCCTTGGTCCAACCTCCTAACCCCGATATATATGACATAAAGTCAGGGAGTGATAAACATTATGATAAAAAATAAAACAGGGATGGAGACAGAAATTCAAAGTGGAAAGCCCTCAACACTAGAGTTGGGATTAGAATCCATGAATCCCTAGTAAGGGCTAAAGGCTCCTTCTTTCATGACTCACCTGTTCCTGAGACTAGGTATAGAAAGAGCAATCATAAAAAGCAGTATGGGGACTGGAGAGACAGCTTAGCAGTTAAGAACGCACTGCACAACCATGAGGGCTGGAGTTTGTACACCAGCACCTAAAAATGCCTTTAACTACAGCTCCAAGGACTCTAAAATCCTGAATGACAAGCCATGCACACCCTCCTTTCCCACATGTGTTTAATCTCACAGATATATATATATATATATATACACACAGAGAGATAAATAAATCATTTTTAAAAAAAAAGCAGTAAGGGTGATGTGGCTCAGTTGGTAGAATGTTCACAGAACAAACATAAAGCCCTGGGTTTGATTCCCAGCACTGCATAAACTAGATATAGTAGGGCTCACCTATAATTCCAGTACTCAGGAGGTGAAGGCAGGAAGATCAGAAATTCCAAGTCACCCTTGGCTACATAGTGAGTTGAGGCTGACCTGGGATCTATGAAACCCTGCCTAAAAAAAAGGCAGTATGGGAACAAAAGTGCTAAGGTACAGACAAGGAAGGCTCCAGGGTGGAGATGGCTGAACTGAACTTACAAAGTTGGGATGTTCGTGTTCTACTCATCCTAACCGACGAGTACATTCCACCACTGTCAGCCTCTCGTTAGCTCACTATTCTAGTCCTTTTCTTCCCACCTGTGCTGCTAAGGATCAAACACAGGCCGTGCTGAGTAAGTACTCTGCCACTAAGGTATATCCCAGCCTCCTCTTCCTCCTTGAGGCAGTCTCCTGTAGTCCAGGCTGGCCTCAAACTCCTTCTAGAGCAAGGATTACTCCCTGCCTCTATCTGCCAAGTACTAGAATTGCAGGCCTATGCCACTATGCCTGGCAGGAATTTTTTTTAACGTGTATGAATATTTTGCTTGCACATATAAATATGCACATGTATATGCCTGGTACAGAGGCCAGAAGAGGGCAGGCACTGGAACTCCTGGACCTGGAGTTACAGATGACTGTGAACCACCATCCATGCTGGTGCTAGGAATAGAACCTTCTTCTGCAAGAACAGCAAGTACGGGGCCTGGAGAGATTGCACAGTAGTTAAGGGAGCATTGTTACTCTTGTAGGGGACCCAGGTTTGGTTCTTAGCACCCAACTGCCACTTAGCTCACAACCATCCATAACTCTAGTTATAGAGGATCTGATATCCTTTTCTGACATCTGTAAAAACCAGGTATGCACAGTACAAAACACTTATACACATAAAATAAATCTTTTTTAAAAAAGTTAAAAATAAAATACTCGGCAAATGCTCTTAACTGATAAGCCATTTCTCCAGCACCACCACCCCAATTTCAAGAGGGTCTCATGTAGCCTACCCTGTCCTCAAATTTGCTATGTAGATGAAGCTGGACTTGAACTCTGGATTCTGCCTCTATGTCCTGAGATTACAGATGTATGCTACCATGTCCAGCTTCTGGCAGGATGCTTTAGAGCATCTAACAGCTGTGGTCTGGGAATACTGGTACAGAGGCTATGGGTGGTAGGATTAAAGTATTTGGGGGAATCTCACTGCCTCTGGCTGGTTAGTGGGTGGCATAGCCCAGGAGGACAGAGCAGAAAGGAGCCATGATCGTGTAACTTAGAGATTTTAGGATGAAAGGAGAATCCCAGACTCAGGGGTTTGGACTGGGGAGTCTACTGTCTTTGAGGGCTTCCCTTGTTGGCATCATCCAGTCAATACTGGAGAGTCACACTGCTGCTTAGGCCACTCCGACTGGGGTGGTAAGGGCACTGTGGCCATAACACAGGCCTGCTAACATTGACTATTTCCAGAGAAGTGTGCTGTTATGATAGCTGAAGGATAAAGATCACAACCTAAGTGTTTCCCAGGCATTTAAGCGCACCAAGAGTAGCTGTCATAAGAAAAAATGGATTTGGGTTCAAATGGTATTGATTTTGAGAGTTTCCCTTGGACTAACAATCTTTGTAAACATGGATTCACTGGGTTTATCCCCTGCTCATGGCAAATGGGATGTCAGGAGAGTTGGGGAATTCATTTTGACAGCCAAATGAATCAAAGTGTCATATAAAATAGGCTTTGTGGGGCTGGAGAAATGGTTCAGCCGTTAAAGGGTAGGCTCACAACCAAAATGTCAAAACAGGCTTTGTGGTAGGAGTGATGACATTTTACGTGTTTGGAACTGGGAAAACTAGAAATCTGTCACCAAGCATTTAGCACCACTTTTCTTTTTGCATTATCATGTGGGTCTTCTAACAATGAAACTGTCTAAATGGGAAGTTCTCACAGAGCAATGAATGAGAGCAAAGGCACTCACTGGCCAGCCTGGGGGATATGAGCAGTGAAGCGGTGGGGAAAGGCATTAGAAAGGTAGATGGGTTAGGGTTAGCAGGAGTGAGACAAAAGGACAAATAGGCTTGTGGCCTGTGCCAGTAATCCAGCAGCTCAAAGGCTGGGGAAGGACAGGTGGACATTCAAGGTCGCCTGAGCTACAGAGCAACTAGACAAGCCTGAGTAAGCTGGTGAGACTTTGGCTCACAACAAGCATTGGGAGATATATATTGTGGCCAGTGTGCTTGCCTGGCTTGTGTGAAGCCTTAAGTTCAATTTCTAGCATTGAAAACACAAAAACAAACAAGTGAACAAAAACCAAGTAAAACAGACCGATGCTACTCAAGACATGTACCTTTGGTGTGGTAGGTCCCAGGAAGTCAATGAATGCTTCTGAGCCCAGAAATGAAAAAATGAACGTGGCCGGGCGGTGGTGGCGCACGCCTTTAATCCCAGCACTCGGGAGGCAGAGGCAGGCGGATCTTTGTGAGTTTGAGGCCAACCTGGGCTACCAAGTGAGTTCCAGGAAAGGTGCAAAGCTACACAGAAAAATCCTGTCTCAAAAAAGAACGTGAAAAAAAAATAGAATGTGAAAAAAAATAGAATGCAAGCAAAACAAAAAAAATGTAAGTTAATCCATGTATGATGGTGTTTGCTGGGCATTTTTGGCAAAGTTCTCAAAAAGTAATACATTTTATAAGTAAACATTTCTTAGAGCTCCTTTTTAAATTAAAAAATATTATTATGTGTGTGAGGATGATGTGTGTGTGGTGCATGTGACATAGCACAGATACGGCAGCCAGAGGACAACTGTGGAAGGCTCTCCTCCACCTTTACATGGGTCTCAAAGATCCTTGTTTGTCTGAGATAGGGTCTCATATGTATCTGCGGTTGACCTGAGAACTCTATGGAGACCAAGCTGGCCTTGAGTTTACAGTGCTGGTATTAAAGGTGGGTACCACTATGCTCAGCCTTTATTTTTATTTTTATTTTTTTAAGGAGACAGTCTCAGCTCGGCAGTGTAGCAAACACCTTTAATCCCAGCAGTTGGGAGGCAGAGGCAGGTGGATCTCTGTGAGCTTGAGGCCAGCCTGGTCTACAGAGTGAGTTCCAGGAGGGCCAGGGCTACACAGAGAAACCTTGTCTTGAAAAACTAAAACAAAACAAAACAAAAAGTCTCATGTATACCAGGCTAACTTTGAACTTTCTAAATAAACAGGGCTATCTTTCAATTCATTCTCCCCCCCTCCACCTCCCAAGCACTGGGGGTTATAAATGTACAATGTGTACTACCAAGTCTGATGCTCTTTTTGGACAACACCCATGACATCCCAGATAGATAGAATTCATACCAGAGAAAATATTTTCTTTTGTTTTTTTTTGTTTTTTTGAGACAAGGTAAACTTAGCTGGCCTGAAACTATGTAGACCAGGCTGGCCTCAAACTCACAGAGATTTGTTTGCCTCTGCCTCTGCTTCCTGAGTGCTGGGATTAAAGGTGTGAACTACTACAGCTGTCTCAAGGGAAATGTTTCAATGTCAGAAAGAGGCCAGGGCAGCTAAAACAACCATGTTGGATCTCTCTGGTAACTAGTTAGTGTGATTTACCTGTACAGGGTAAGGTAGCAATGTCTCTGAGACCAAGAACCTGAATCTGATAGAAGCTGAGCACTAAGAAGTGCATGGACACATTTTCTTCATCCAATCCATCTGTAGATCCATCAGCTTTGTATGTTTTCTTCAGCCTCTAGGCCTCAAGGTACCAAACTCAAGTCTAGTGATGTAAAATGGAACACGAAAGACCTACACCAGTGCTATCCCCATTCATATCAAGTCAGCATGTGCCAGAGAGACCTGATTCTGAACTTCAGATTTCTTTCTGTGTTCTTTGGTATGTTACCAACTGGTTGCTACCCTGTACAAATCCTTTCATCCTTTCAGGCTTCTCTTTCCCTGTTACCACACAATGGGAAGACTTACACTTCATTACATCTCTCGTTTGTGTGGCTAAAGGATCCCCACCCTCCTTGAAATAGTCTTGGTAGTAGTCCAGGATAACCCTGAATTTATGATCCACCTTTCTCAGCTTCCTAAATACTGAGATTACAGGCATGTTCCAAAGAGGAAGTTACTAGAAAAGCAGACTTGGGAGGCATAAAGGATTGGTATCCATCTAGACTATGGGCCTCTCCTTAGAAAAGTAGTACAGAAGCGTGGCATAGATGTTAGAGTTGGTTTTGTGGTGGATGCATACACTGTAGAGCCCCTCATCAGTTTGGCAGAGGGGTCTTGGGAAGAACACTGAGGAGAGTAAGGAACCTAGGCTTTTGGTAAAAAAAGCAAAGCAAAGCAAAAAAAAAGTATGTGGTACGCTTCAGGTTGCTCAGAGCAGGTTCCTGGGTAAGAAGTGGTTTCAGAACCTGGAGGAACTTTCCTTAAAAGTGTTTTCCTGCTGGTGGTGGCACACGCCTTTAATCTTAGCACTTGGGAGGCAAAGCCAGGCGGATCTCTGTGAGTTCGAGACCAGAGCAAGTTAAAGGACAGCCTCTAAAGCTACACAGAGAAACCCAGTCTGTCTTGAAAAACAAACAAACCAACCAACCTTTGCTGTTAAGTTCTAGAGGAAAAGTCTTCACCTCAGGCTTTTATAATTTGGCTAAGAGTCTGTAGTATAACCTCTCAAGGGCGCTGGGGATGTGGCTTAGTTGGTAGAGAGCACCGTGCCCAGCACTGCTAAAGCAGGACACACAACTGTAAGCCCAGCACTCCAAAGGTACAAGCAGGGAGACTGAAGTCAAAGGTCATCCTTCATTATGCAGCAAGTTTGAGACCAGCCTTGGCTACAAAACCTGTTTCCAAACAGTAATAACCCTTAAGAAAACCTGCCCCAGCTGCCAACCTGATGGCCACCTACCAGGAAGGACAGCTTGGCTTCATCGGTGCTTTCGATACCTTTCGTGTCAAACTTGCCCTGCTGGAGGCTGCTGTGCATGATGTTCACAGCACTCGTCACCCCACGCTGGATGTCCTGTAAGGTGGTGGCTGGGAAGCCCATCCGCAGCTTATTACATAGAACATCCCTGTGGGGTAGAATGGTATGTGCAGAGTTACAGCGTTCAACCTGGCCTGCAGGAAGCAAAAACAGCACCCACTACCCTGACTCAACAGCACCAGCTGCTCTTTTGGGGTGGACCCCACTCTTCTCCAACAACGACACTGTCTAGGATGGTTCTGACAGTGTCACTGGGGTTTGAGCTAATGTTTACTTCCTCATCAGGCTCTCAGTTATTACTGCTGAGCTTCAGCAAAGGGGAGACAGTAGAGCTTAGTGAAAAGCAGTACCATGAGGAGCTAAAAAAACATTTTGAGTCAAGTCAATACTAGGTTTTCTCTTCTACTTCTTAAGAGGTATGTGACCCATGACAAAGGATACAATCTCCCTAAGCCCCATCTACAAAACAGAAAGCACAGTTCCCATATCAGTTTTCTGAAAATCAATACTGACTTTGTGTGAGGGGGACACGCTACAGCACATTGTGGAGCTGAGGGAAGAACTTGCAGGAGCTGGTGTACCTCTTCCACTATGTGGACACTGGAGAGTAAACTCAGGTCATCAGGCTTAGCATTGGCAGCAAGTATCTTTACCTGCTGAGCCATTTCATCTGCCCTATATCAAGGTTTTTATACATTAAATATTGGGGGGCTGAACTGGGCATGGTGGCACACGCCTTTAATCTCAGCACTCAGGAGGCAGAGACAGGTGGATCTCTGAGTTAGAAATGGAAACTATGTAATTATAAAACTACTGCTTTTATCTAAACCACATGCTTTTCTTTTGGGTCTGAGGGTAATGACACCTCCAACATACTTTAGTGAATTAGGTTAAGTAAAAGAAGTTAGGCACTTAAGGCTGATGGATAGTTGCTCCAAGCTAAAGATGTTATATTAGGAACAGGAGCTTGCCCCCCCCCCCCAAGGTTTCTCTGTGTAGTTTTGGTGCCTGTCCTGGATCTCACTCTGTAGACCAGGCTGGCCTCAAACTCAAAGAGATCCACCTGGCTCTGCCCCCTGAGAGCTGGAATTAAAGGCACGCGCCACTGCCTGGCAGGAGCTTGTATTTTTGTTTGTTTTTTTGAGACAGGATTTCTCCGAGTCCTGGCTGTCCTAGAACTCGTTCTGTAGACCAGGCTAGCCTCAAACTCAGAGATCCATCTGCCTCTGCCTCCCAAGTGCTGGGATTAAAGGCATGTGCCATCATGCGCCATCATGCCCAGCTAGTTTAATCTTGTTTAGAAATGAATTTGACCCATAATGAGAAAAGAAAAGAAACAGATGAGACCAAAGAATCAAACACAACTAGAACTTTTATGCCTCAGAAGCAGAAAGGGAGTCAACAATACCTGAAGTCAGCCTCCAGCTCTCTGGTGGCAAGGTTGATCATGGCACAGAGACAGTCGATGTTAGAGCTGGACAGAGCTCGCCCAATACACTTTTTAACAATGTAGAAGACATCATCCACCATGCTGGAGGTCAACTGGCCCTTTTCATAGGTATCCAGAGCCACAGCCTGACAAAAGGCAAAGCCCTCAGTGAGTATCCCAGTTCTGCATGTTCTAGATAGTTCTGTTTATACTAGCCCAGTCTCTGCACCCTTTTCTATACTTTGACAAAACAACAAAAAACCCACCTTACTTCCTAATGATCACTACATGAGAAAACTTAGTATTTGGGGACTTTGCCTTGGTGATATCCATTACCTGGATGTCAGACATAGGAGAGATCCTACCTATGTCAGACATAGGAGAGATATACCTGCAGGGAGGCAGGGAACAAGAAGGCTCCATGGGGAGCTGAGCTGTTCTTTTGTAATCTTTGGGAAAGACCCAGCTGGAAATGTGAAGAGCATGACAACTCCAGAGACGTCCTCTTACACACAGCAGTGCTACCTAGTCTGCAGTGAAAAGTACTCTCAATGCAGGACCAAAAAATATAAAGGTCTCAACCATTTCATTCAGCCTGGCTTCTTGGACAGGAAGCTCTATGTGCAAGAGGTATCCTAATGTCCTACCTTATTGACAGTCTCCCTCATGAAGTACTCCTCCATGGTAATATAGAAGCCAATTAGCTCCTGCATGGTACAGCTCAATAGGCAGTTATTGAGGAGTTTGTCCAGGCACTTCTGGTGCTCTAGGGGACAGCCAAGAAAGGAACATTCACTTTTTTTCCCCCAAGGGAAACAGCAATGTTTTTCATTTTTCAAGTTCTCTTCTAGTTTTTGTTCCAAACAGATTCCTATTTTCTATGATTAAAATCACAGTGTAAGCTGAGTGGTGGTGGCACACACCTTTGATCCCAGCACTCGGGAGCCAGGGGCAGGCAGGCAGAACTCTTTGAATTCAAGGCTGATAGCGATAGCCCCATAAAATGGAAATAGCTGAGTTCTCAGGATCCAAAGCCACAGCTCCCCCAAGGCCCAGGCCCCAGTCCATAACCAGCTCTGCCAAGCATACTGCCAAGCATGTTCCTTTTCCACGCATTAGAGCCTCAGAGAAAGCTTTGAATCAGCCCAGCCCTAAAACACTTGGCTGAGACAGAAGTACCACCACAAGTTGGAGTCTACTCGGGGTTATATAGCAAGACTTCGTTAAAGGGGTGTGGGGGTGGATGTCCTGTCTTGACTTTTTTTCTTTACATGTATGTTCACATGTCTATGGATGCATGTGGTGGGTGCACATGCATGTATGTTCACATATGTGAAGTCCCAAAGTTCATATTGAGTGTCTTCAGTTGCTCTCCACCTTACATATTAAAGCAGTGTCTCCTGCTGAGCTCTACTTTGGCTAGCCAGTTTGTTCTCAGGATTCCCTGTTTTCCATCTCCCAGGATGGGATTGCCAACTCCCCTGACTTGGTTTTGGTTTTGGTTTGAGACAGGTCTCACTTTGTAACCCCTGGCTTGCCTGGAACTCACTGTTTCTGCTGACTTCCTCCCATTTCTCCCCTGGAAATAGTACATAAGATGAAATAATTTTTATTGGTTTTTCGAGACAGGGTTTCTCTGTGTAGTTTTGGTGCCTGTCCTGTATCTCGCTCTGTAGACCAGGCTGGCCTCAAACTCACAGAGATCTGCCTGCCTCTGCCTCCCAAGTGCTGGGATTAAAGGCGTGCGCCACCACCGCCCGGCGATGAGGTACTTCTTAATAAGCTTGCTTGGCATAAGAATACTTCATACAAGATCTCCCACCTGTTCTGTCCTCTTTCTCTCCAATCCCCTGCATCTTACTTCTCAGGACCCTATCACTAAAGAATGACTTGCTGGTCCAGGTCAGCCAAACACTAGCATTACCAGGGTGTGCCACCATGTCTAGCTTCAGGCCACTCTTGAGATTTCAAATGTGGCTAAGGACCAAGTTTTAAATTTTTTTTGAATTTTAATTTGAACTTTAAAATTTTAACTTATTTTTCAAAACAGGGTTTCCCTGTGTATCACTGGCTGTCCTGGAACTCTTTTGTAGATCAAGCTGGCTTTGAACTCAGCCACCTGTCTCTGCCTCCAAGTGTTGGGATTAAAGGAGTGAACCATCATGCCTGACTTAACTTTAAATTTTAATTTCAGGGGCTGGAGAGTTGGCTCAGCTGTTAAGAGCCCTTTACTGCTCCTTCCAGAGGTCCTGAATTCAATTCCCAGCAACCACATGGTGGCTCACAAACATCTGTAATGGGATCTGATTCCTTCTTCTGGTTCGCATGAAGACAGAGCACTCATATACATAAAATACATGAATAAATAGATCTTTAAAAAAAGATTAGTTAAATTTTAATAGTCACTCACATGCAACTAGTGACTACTATGCTATACAACATTGGTCTGAACAGTGGTGGTTGTTATTGACACTGATAAGTACCTAACTCCAAATAAATACATAATTCCCTTTAAACAGATTAGGTAACACCCCTGCCATGTTTTATTGGCATAAGTCACAAAGAATGTCAGATACTACATGAGTCTCCAGGGCCCCTACTGGATACCTTGGAGATACCCAATAAGAATTCAGCAGTCATCTTTTTTTGAGCAGGGTCTCTGTTATGATGATCAGTTTCACTGTGGGCTCAAATAACTCTCCTACCTCAGCATTCTGAGTAGCTGGGACTATACAGGTATGTATCACAATACTTGGCATGTACATACATATGCCTGTAGTGAAATCTACTGGGAAGTTGGGGTGAGATGATTTCTTGAGATCAGCCTGGATAACATAATGAGATACACTTCAAAACAACAATAATAAAAATAAGAAAACCAGCTGGGTGGTGGTGGTGGTGCACACCTTTAATCAAAGCATTCCGGAGGCAGAGGAAGAGGCAGGCAAACTTTTGTGAGTTCAGGGCTAGCCTGGTCTATAGAGAAGAGTTTTAGGACAGCCAAGGGTACACAAAGGAACCCTGTCTCACAAAAACAAAAAACCCCAAGAAAACCTGAAAAGTTTATATGCAAATGAAATTGAACTGTAGGCCATCTTTTTAAAAATTTCTATTTATTTGGCCAGACATGTTCTTTAAAATTTTTTGCTTTTATTATTTTATGTGTATAAGTGTTTTACCTACGTGTGTGTCTGTGCACCATGTATGTGCCTGGTGCCCACAGACACTAGAAAAGGGTGCTGGATCCCCTGAAACTGGAGTTAGAGGCAGTTTGAGCGTCCCTGTGGGTGCAGGGACCTGAACCCCAGTCTTCTTGAGCAGCCACTGCTCTTAACCACTGGGCCATTTTTCCAGCACCCCTTGTTTTTTCCAATGCTATCTTTCTCTTCAAAAATTGTGAGTGGTAGAACTTGAAGACCGGGTCAGGGTGGAAGACTTTCTCTATATTACATATATCCTCCCACTCCTCTTTTGAGACAAGGCCTCAAACTCCAAGATCTGCCTGCCTCTGCCTCCAGAGTACTGCAATTAAACGTGTACCACCATGTCCAGCTTATTTTTTCTTTTTTGAGAAAGGTTTTGCTACATAACTCACTGCTGGGACTAGAGGCGTGTACTTCCATGTCCTGTTCGTACTATATTCTTAAGTTTACTGAGGTGTAACTTCTAGTCCACAGAGTTCACCACTGTATGTGTACTACCTAATGATCTTTAGCAACTTACTGTATTTGTGCAACAATGGCTACAATCCAGTTTCACAACACTTGTCATTTCTAAAAGTTCACTAGTGTAAACAGCTCTTTTGTACTATTTAGACGTTTATATGCACACATTTCCTAAGCCTAACTATAAATGAGGGCTGGCATAGAGAAAAGTGTAAGAAATGAATGGACATCAGTTTTACTTGCCTTTATATGACGTGTTTAGAAGCCTCAAAATTCCAGTCCATTTCTAAAATGTGGCACATCGAACATTTTTACTAAAGGCCATTTTGTCCAGAGACTCAGTGGTTTCCTTATTAAGAGCTCTATGGCTTGGCTATGACAAGACAGTGCCAACAGATTATGCCAGCCCTCCCACCCAGTATGAGAAATATGTTTTACCTTGCTTTACATCTTCTGAAGCCATGGAGTCCCCCACCTCAAAATCTGCACTGATCCTCTTCCTGAGGAAGCGTAAATACAGCTCACTTCGAGCATTCATCAGGGTGACCTCAGTCAGGACAGGATCCAGCTCCCTGAGACAAAGAACAGAGGGAGTAAGAACACCTATTCCTATAAATGGAAGGGCTACCAGGTAAACACAGACTCTCTGCTCCTAACCCAGGTACACAAGGATAGTTCTGCCTGATGGCTGCACTGCCTTGTATAGAGACAGCTATCAACCACATTTCCTTTTTCTTTTTTAGCAGTCTCTCTATACAGCCCTGGCTGTCCTTGAACTCACTCTGTAGCCCAGGCTGGCCTCAAACTTGCAGAGATCTGCCTGCCCCTGCCTCCCGAGTGCTGGGATTAAAGGTGTGTGGCACTATTCCCAGCCTCAACCATATTTGTCACTTGCCAGTACCTGAATCATTTACCTCTAATATGAAAATTATCTATGTTTATGTGAAAGAAAACATTCTTCCCTAATTTTAAATTGAACCTTGAGATTTTAGGACACACCATTAAACCATCTATTTCAGTGAACAGCCAAAACAATCTGAGAAAACGAAATTTGAGGATTTGAACTTCCTGAATTCACTGGGTAAGAGTGCTTGCTGCACAAAATGAGGACCTGAGTTGGAACCCCCAGCACCTATGTTTAAAAGAAAAAAGAAAAGCCAGACCAACCAGCCTCCCTGACACAGCAGGCTTCAGTCCAGTGACAGACTGAAGTGAGCGAGGTGGGGAGTAGAAGATGAGGAGAGTGACAGAATAGGATACCTAAAGTCTCCTCGGCCTGGGGACTCACACACATAAACAAACACACAACATGCACTTGAGCACATGTACACGTACACACACACACACACACACACACACACACACACACACACACCAAAGCTATACTAGTGTAAAGAGAAATGTATAAATGGAATAGAATTGAGAGTCCAGGCAGTCACTGATTTTAGTTTTTTAAACATGGGGGGCTCTTTATGTAGCCTTGGCTAGCCTGGACCTCACTCCATAGACCAGGCTGGCCTCAAACTCATGAGATCCTCCTGCCTCTGCCTCAGGAGTGATCTTTTATGAGACTGCTAAGACGATTGAATGGAGGAATGAATGACCCATTCAGTGAATTTTACTAGAACCACTGACATCACATGAACAAGATGAACCTGATCTCCATTATATATACAAACTCCCTTCACACACTGAGAAGTACTGGCCAAAACATCAAACTGGTCATACAGTTTCCACAGTTCTCCATTACTGATACATCACCTGGGGCTGACTCTGTAATGACCCCCTAATATTCGTCTTATTTTAGGCTCTCTCCAATATTTTGCACATACTCTCCTTATGCTATCTGGGATACTCTTCCTTATACTCCAATTCACTCTTCCAGTCTCAGGCCTATGGCCACTTCCTCAGGAAGAATTCCTGAAACTTGATCACATTTGATTATCCCTCATTACATGCTCTCTTGAACCCTACACTTCATATACCCCAGTGGTTAAGAGCACATATTCTAGAACTAAACTGCTTCTATTGAAGATTCTATTTCTGCCATTTTCTAGCTTTATTATCTTTTTTTTAAAGATTTCTTTATTTATTATGTATAGTGTTCTGCATGCATGTATGCCTGCAGGCCAGAAAAGGGCACCAGACCTCACTACAGATGGTTGTGAGCCACCATGTGGGTGCTGGGAATTGAACTCAGGACCTCTGGAAGAGCTGCCAGTGCTCTTAACTGCTGAGCCATCTCTCCAGCCCCTAGCTTTATTATCTTGGTCAAGTCATTTAGCATTTCTAGGCTTTAGTTTATTCATGTGAAAAGAGTTGTAAATTAAATCTGTGATTTATTACCAATTTTGCACCCCCTAGGGGACTATAGTGGAGACCCACAGAGGTTTCCTAGTGAGAATTTACTCAGAGTCTGAGGATCTGAGCTTGCTTTACCCAGCAGGGCTGCATAAGGTGATGATTTGACCATGGGCGTGGTTATCAGGTGTTTGGAAGGGTCTACGCTTGGCTGTGCAGTGTGCTTTGCTCTACAAGGGGCATTGTTATAAAAAGCCCTTTTGAATAAACAGAAAAGGCCATTGAGTATTGACCCAGGTCCTCCCTAAGTTATTCTGTGTTTCTGTCTTTCTCCTCTTCGCTATCTTTCTAACTAATATTTATCGCTCTCTCCTCCTCCTAAGAACCATAGAATAGGTGGGAAAAGGTGGGAGCTGGCCTCTCACAGTCTCCCACAGTACAGTGGCTAGAGGCAGGGATGCTGCTATCCATCTCATAGTTTACAGGACAGTTCCTGACAAAACAAAACAAAACAAAAACCCCAAAACTATCTGGCCAAAATGCCAGTCGTGTAGAGGTTAACATACCTTGAAGAAAGTGGTTTACTATTTGTTAAGTGCTTAGAGCAATGACTAGCATACAATTATCATTATTTATGTGTTAGCTATCATTACTATGCTGGTTAGGTTGTTTGTTTGGGCTTTTCAAGACAGGGTTTCTCTGTGTAGTCCTGGCTGTCCTGGAACTCACTCTGTAGACCAGTCTGGCCTGAACTCAGAGATCTGCCTACCTCTGCCTCCTGAGTGCTGGGATTAAAGGTGTGCACTACCACTGTGCAGCTGCTAGTTAGTTTTCCTTCCTTCCTTCCTTCCTTCCTTCCTTCCTTCCTTCCTTCCTTCCTTCCTTCCTTCCTTCCTTCCTTCTTTCTTTCGTTCGTTTTCTTTCTTTCTTTCTTTCTTTCTTTCTTTCTTTCTTTCTTTCTTTCTTTCTTTCTTTCTTTCTCTTTCTTCCTTTTCCTTCTTTCTTTCTTTTTTTAATCAATTTAACATGAGCTAGAGTCTTCTGGGAAGAAGGACCCTCAAATGAGAAAACGATTTTTAGGACTGGCCTTCAGGCAAGTCTGTGAGGCATTGTCTTGACCAATGACTAGTGTAGCAGGGCTCAGAACCCTGGGCAGGTGGTGCTATCCCTGAGAGGGGGTCCTGGGATGTGTAACAAAGAAAACAGCAAGCTATGAAGAACATGCTAGTAAGTAGCACTCCATAGTCTCTGCTATTGGTCCTGCTTGCTTGAGCTTTTGTGCTGACTTCTATCGATCATGGACCGTGATTGGAACATGTAAGACAAATAACTTCCCCACCCCAAGTTGTTTTTGGTTATTGGTGTTTATCACAAAAACAGAAAGCAAACTAGGACAATTACTATCAATTTGATAGACTATAAATGCCATAAGAAAGGAATTAGATCTGATTTTGGTCACCTTGCTAGCATAGGAACCAGTATCTGGTGTATAATATGTACATAGTAAAATTTTTTAATTTAATCTTTTAAATTAAAAACATTTAAAGGGGCTGGAGAGATGGCTCAGAGGTTAAGAGCACTGTCTGCTCTACCATAGGTCCTGAGTTCAATTCCCAGCAACCACATGGTGGCTCACAACCATCTATAATGAGATCTGGTGCCCTCTTCTGGCCTGCAGGCATACATGCAAGGCAGAACATTGTATACATAATAAATACATAAATCTTTAAAAAACAACAAAAAAATTTAAAAAGCTTATTTTATGTGTATGGGTGTTTTGCCCACAAGTATGTCTACTCAACAAGAGCATGCAGTGCCTGCAGAGGGCAGAGAGGGTGTTGGAACCCCTGGAACTGGAGTTACAGATAGTTGTAAGCTGCCATTTGGAAGAATAGCTAGTGCTCTTTACTGCTGAACCATCTCTCCAGCCCCCTAATTAAGAAAAAATATTAGTCATGTGTGTATATGCATATCTGGGTAGGTGCAGGTGTCCACAGATTTCAAAGATGTTGGATTTCCTGGAGCTGGAATTACAGGTGATTGTGAGCCACTGATCTGGGTGCTGGAAACCAAACTTGGATCCTCTGAAGAACAGTAAATGCTCTTAACCATTGAGCCATCTCTCCAATCCCTAATTTTGTCTTTGAAATAGGGCCTCATGTAGTACAGACTAGCCTTGAATTCACTATTTAGCTGACTATGACCTTGAGCTTCTGATCTGTGGTGATATTTTGTTTGTACTCTAACAAATAAAATTTGCCTGAAGATCAGAGGACAGAGCCAGCCACTAGATTAAACAGAAGCCAGGCAGTGGTGGCACATACCTTTAATCCCTAGCACTCAAGATATAGAGATCCGTTTGGATGTCTTTGAGTTCAAAGCCACCCTGGACTACACGAGATTAATCCACTCTAAAAGAAAAACAGAGCCAGGCAGTGGTAGCACACACCTTTAATCCTGAGACTTGGGAGTTACATGCCTTTAATCTCAGCACTAGGAAGGTTGAGACGAAGTGATATGGCTGGGAGAAGAAAGGAATATAAGGCAGGAGGAGACAGGAATTTGGTGCCTTTTCAGTTGAGGACTCAGAGGCATTCAGCCTGAGGATTTGTGGCGACAGGATCTCGCCTCCCTTTTGGCCTGAGGATTCAGTAGTGGTGAGAAGTTTCTCTAGTAGTTTGTTCCTTTGTCTCTTTGATCTTTCAGCATTTACCCCATATCTGGCTCCTGGGTTTTTATTATAAGACTATTTAGGATTCGAGCAACACTGATCCTCCTGTCTCTACCTTTTGGGGTGCTAGTATTATAGGCATGAACCATCATGCTTGTTTTTATGTGGTACTAGGTTTTGTGCACACTAGGTAAGCACTCTTACCAACTGAGATATTCTCAGCCAGTGATCTATTATTCTTTATTAACTACATATGTTAATAGATATTTTTGTATGGTATCTTCTATTAGGAGAAATTGATAAGAGTTGGAAATTGGTGGCTTATGCCTGTAATCTCAGCACTTGGAAGACTGAGGCAGGTGGATTGCTATGAGTCTGGCTGCTCTTCAAGAGGACCCAAGTTCAATTCCCAGCACCTACATGGCAGCTCATAACTGTAACTTTAGGTCCAGGGGATCCAACACCCTCACATAGACATACATGCAGGCAAAACATCAATGCACATAAAATAAAAATAAATAAATCTTTTTAAAAAGTAAATAAAATAACTGTGGGCATGGTGGCACAGGTCTTCAATCCCAGCACTTGGGAGGCAGAGGCAAGTAGATCTCTTTGAGTTCAAGGTTAGCCTGGTCTACATAGAGAGTTCTAGGAAAGCACATAGAGAGACCTTGTTTCAAACAAACAAACAAACAAACAAACAAACAAACAAACAAAAAAAGAAAAGAAAAGAAAAGAAACAAAAAAATTAAAAGTAAAACCACATTTTAACAAAATGGTCTCTAAACTAGATGTAAATAGCAATTGCAACAATTACAGGCTGAAGAATTATTACCTTGGTTCGATTTTTTCTGTTGCAGAATTTCTCATCAAGTTACTCTGGACAAGCCGGAACTGCAAAACACCACAGAAATCAGAACAGTATTTCTGCCTCCCATTGGTCATTCTAGCCTATAAGGCTAAGCTTCAGGTTACCAACTAGGCTTACTTTTCTTTCAAGCTAGTGATAGACTTTCTAGCCAAAGACTTGTTTTTGGTTTAGGTACTGTTGCTTATTTCTGTTTACACTTATTTATTTAATTTTTGTTTTGGTTTTTTCAAGACAGGGTTTCTGTGTATAGCCCTGGCTGTCCTAGAACTCACTTTGTAGACCAGGCTGGCCTTGAACTCAAAAGATCTGCCTCCCTCGGTCTCCCAAGTGCTGGGATTAAAGGCATGAATCAGCACCGCCTGACTACTTATTTAATTTTTATTTTTGTGTACAGATGTTTTACCTGCATGTATGTATGTGTACTGTATGCACTGCCTATGGAAGCCAACTAGGGCTTCAAATCCTCCGGAACTGGAGTCACAGATGGTTGTCAGCCACCATGGGAGCGCTGGAATCAAACTCAGGTCCTTTAGAAGAGCTGCAAATGCTCTTAACCACTGGGCCATCTCTCCGGCCCTTGTTATTACATTTAAAAGTAATGCTAGGGGCTGGTGCAATGGTTTATTGGTTAAGAGCACTGGCTGCTCTTGCAGAGGATTGGGATTTGGTTCCCAGAACCCATGTGGTGGCTAACAACCATCTGTAACTTCAGCCCAAGGAATCTAGTGCCTTTTTCTGGCCTCCATGAGCACTAAGCATGTACACGCTGCACATACATACATACAGTCAAAACATACATACAGAGAAAATAAAAAACAATAAATCTTAAAAAAAAAAAAAAGTAGTGCTAATGACATTCTCGTGGACTACTGTCTAGTCTCCTAGTCTGGGGTTTTGCTTATAGACATGAGCCATCTATCCGGCCTTTTGTTTTTTTTTTCTGAGACAGTGACTTACTACGTAACTCAGGCTGGCCTGAATGTCCTTATGTAGTCCAGGTTGGCCTTAAAATAATAGTGATCCTGAGGCTTCAGCCTCCCAACTGCTGGGATTTCAGTCATGTACCACCAAGCCCAGCTGGTCATTCCTATTCCTGTGTGCTACTTTTATTTCCTGAGCTTATAGATATGGAAAATAGTTCTAAAAAAGGAAGCCATAAGGAACTAAGGTGAAATTCAAAACAAATTAATATTTGACACTCAGTAGTATCCTAGGAGAGAAAACTCCTCTTGGCATCACTAGAGGCCACTGTTGTGCATTCCACGGTCTCCCTGGTGTTAAGGTGCAGGACAGTGTACCTTCAGCATCTTTCCTTCCTTCTCCAGCAGGCACTTTATTTTCATGTCTTCAGGTTTAGAGTGCCCTGACTAAACTGCTCTCAAACTGCAGGATGTTTCCTCTGCTCACCTGCTGGTGGTAGTCCCTCTGCTTGATGAACTTGTTCACCACCTTCTCCACCTGTCTGTCACATTCTACTTGAAGGTATTTGATCAGGGTGTAGAGTCTCCCAGGACCATAGTAAGTCTCCACTATGGGTTGGTGGGTTTCCACAATTCGGGCAATCCCTAGAACGAAGTGAGAGTTGGACTCCACATATTTTTTTCATAAAATAAATTCCTTTCCCCATCAAAGATTAACTTAGGTCTAACTCAATCCCTCTCAGCTACCTCACTATTTGGAATGGATAGTTCTAGTTGTTGCTTAATGATACTAAGAAAATGTTTTAAATATAAACAGTGATTGGTATACGAATAGGCACTTGAGAAGTCATAGTAAAGCTGTTTTCTCTAGCAGGATCTTTAGAACAGATCACCTTCCTAGTGATTTATTTTAGGTTAAATTTATTTTTTTTTTTTTAAGAGTTTGGGTCTTGAGGGCTAGGGAGGTTAAAAGTTCTGGGGCGACTCCAATCTTGCTAATCAGATACTAATCTGGAAACTGGTTATGCAATAAATGAGCACACAGAAAACCACAGGATTTGATAAAACACACCTGAGTAGAGGGCCAGGAAGGGCCAGGGTGCAGGTGTCAGAAGAAAGCGTCTTTGGTCCCCCTAGAGTAGAGAAAGGGGCTCACCCTCAAACAGGAGCGTGAGAGTGTCTGCAAAGATGACTGCAGCTCTTCGATCACTCATGTCTGACCCCAGCACCAAGAGCAGGTTCTCCTCAGCCTTACTGGCCACCTGAAAGCAGAAAAACCCACACATATTTCTAAGACCAAAGGCTTCCTGTCAGCTTTTCTTCCACCATGTTCCTTGGCAGTTGGATGCAGCACTGAGGAACCTTTGTCGGTGCTCAAGTATGACAAGGAACCTGAGCATGTGAATTTATTTGTTTGTTCATTTACTTATGGGGAGGGGGGCAGGGTCTCACCACGTAACCCTGGCTGGTGGCCTGGAACTCGTTTGCTATGTAGATCAGGCTTGCCTCCAATGTACAGAGATCTGCCTGTCTCTGCTTATTCAGTCCTGAGATTAATGCTATGTGCCATCATGCCCAGGATGATAGCTTTTCTATTCAGGGGAATAAATAATCGTTTAGTCTGTCTGAAAATATGGACTACTGCTAACTAAAAGGAGAAAGTATTTCTAATTCCAATATCCATCTTAAAGTGTAACTCGATATATTTATAGTAATATTTATGTATTACTCCTCTTTGTTGAGGAGGCTGGAGAGATGGCTCAGTAGATAAGAGCCCTGGCTCTTCTTTCAGAGGATCTTCACTCAATTCCCAGCACCTACAAAGTAGTTCATAACCATCTGTAACTCCAGTTACAGTTCCTCTTCTGGCCTCCACAGGCACCAGGCATGCAAGTGGTGCAGATATACATGCAGGCAAAATCCCCATACACATAAAATACAAAATTAAAAAAATTAATACATTTTAAAATTAAAAATGTACCATAGGACATTTTATTTATTTATTGAGACAGGGTCCCTCTATGTACTCCAAACTGGCTTAAAACTGTATAAATGAGGCTAGCCTTAAACTAGTGATGTTCCTGCCTCAGGTTACCAAGTGCTAGCATCACAAACATATGCTATCCCATGATGCCTATCAATTGTACTTAAAAAAATGTTTAATTATATCACTGTGTGCATGCACGTGCCAGAGGACACACAGTGCATGTGTGGAGGCCAGAGGACAATTTACTGGAATTGTTTTTTTTTTTTTCCACCATGTGGGGCCCAGGGATTGAATGCAGGTTGTTAGGCTTGAGAGCAAATGACTCAACTCACTGAGTCATCTTGCTTAATTTTTGTTGTTGTTTGTTTGTTTGAGATGGGGTCTCTCTATGTGGTACTAGATGTCCTGGGACTCACTATGTAGACCAGGCTGGCCCAGAACTCCCAGAGATCTGCCTGCCTCAGCCTCCTCAGTACTGAGATTAAAGGCATGTGCTACTATTCCTAGCCATCTTTCTTAATTTTTAACTAAATTTTTAGAATCAGTGAAGCACACATTTAAATATTTAAAGGGAACAAAAGTCCTTTCTCTTACCTACAGTTCAAGATCCAAGTTCCCTTCCAAAATATTCTGTGCTTATATAAACATGTATCTTTACTGCCACTCCCCTCAACTGAAGTAAGAATGATAGCTTACTAATTTATACCCTAGTTATTTAACAAACCACAAATGTTACAGAGTAGTGTCTCTCAACCTGTGGGTCACGACCTCTTTGGCAAACCTCTATCTCCAAAAATATTTACATTATGATTCATAATAGTAGCAAAATTACCATTATGAAGCAGTAATAAAATAATTTTATAGTTGGGGGTCCCACAACATAAGGAACTGTATTAAAGGGCTGCAGTATTAGGAAGGTTGAGAACCATTGTTATAAAGTAAAATAAACTAGTATATATGGAATGGTCTCATTTTTCTCTTTTTCTTTCTTTCTCTCTTTTTCTCTTTCTTTCTTTCTTTCTTTCTTTTTCTTTCTCTTTCTTTCTTTCTTTCTTTCTTTCTTTCTTTCTTTCTTTCTTTCTTTCTTTCTGTCTCTTTCCTTCTTTCTTTCTGTCTTTCTTTCTCTCTCTCTTTCTTTTCTTTCTTCCTTTCTTTCTTTTGTTTGTTTTTTTTTTTTTGGAGACAGGGTCTCTACTTAACCCTGGCTGTTCTGGAACTCACTATGTAGCCCAGGCTGGTCTCAAACTCACAGAGCTCTACCTGCTTCTGCCTCCCGAGTACTGATATTATAAGGAGTGAGCCACCACACACAGCCTGGTCTTGTTTTCCTAAATGGCAGAATAGTGCTCCATTATAGAGAATTCTTGGATATAAGAAGGATGCATTGAGAGGTGGTTAAAAAGACTCAACAACTCTGCATGTTTGTTGATTCTGTTTCTGTCCATTTTTGAGAACTTTTTTTAAGATAAAGTCTCATGATCTACTATGTAGCAGAGGATAACCTTGAGTTCCTGACCCTCAAGCCTCCCTCTCCCAAGTGCTGGAATTACAAGCAGGAACCATCACCATCAACTGAAAATTGTTGAATTTTTTTTAAAGTCTCTGTGTGTGTGAGCTCATAGATCCATGCATGCCACAGTGTGTGTGGAGGTGAGAGGACAACTTTGTAGTGCCAGTTCCTCCTTCCACCTTCACACGGCTGCTGGGGAATCATCAGGATAGGCTTCACTCAAGGACCTTTGCCAACTAAGCCATCCTACTGTCCCTTTAGCTCATCCTAAAAGAAGCCAGCCCCTTAGTGAGCAAGCCTATAACCCTATATTTGGAAGGCGGGGCAGGAGGATCACAAGTTCAAGGCCAGCTTGGTCTACTTATTGAGCTGCACCCAGGGCTACACATCAAGAGTCTGTCTCAAGGAACAAATGAACAAAATCAGAAAGTAGTTCCTGAGTAACAGCCTGAAAGGGTGATCAACTTATCAGGAGAAGTTGCATTTTAATTTTCTTGTATTTTTACTTGGTCTTTTGAAAATCAATATACATCAGCAGATGTCTAGGTTATGCCTGGAAAAGAACAGGCCATTAAAAAAAAAGTGCCAAATGAATATATGTATCTAATTCTTCCAGATTATAGTAAAGCAGAATCACATTGGAAAAGAGGAAGTATCCACAGAAACAGAATTTGTTAATCTCATATTCCTAGGGAGGCAGAGGCAGGACTGCTTTGATATCTCAAGGCCAGCCTGGTCTACCCAGCCAATTCCCAGCCAATCACAGTCACAAAGCACGACCCTGCCTCAAAGAACAAAACTGGAGTTGTCAGCCTGGCCTGTTATTGCAGGTACAAACCCAGCAACTGTGAAGCTGAAGTAGGAGAACCTCAAGTTTAAGGCTTTTGTGAGTTAGAGTGAGGCTAGTGAGGGCTGGAGACACACTTAGTGATGGAGTGATGGCACAGTACGCATGAAGTCCTAGGTTCTTCTCTAGTACTATAGACGAAGAATTAAACAAACAAAAACTTGATGTTCTTAGTGTCTTACTCTGTAGGCAAAGCACTATACCATCACCCTACTAAATAAATAATTACTGCCCGTGATGGCTATTCTTGGTTGTCAACTTGACTACTTCTGGAATGAACTACAATCCAGAAATGGAAGGCACACCTGTGAGAGATTTTCTGCTTGGTTTGAAGTGGGTAAATCCACTTCTAAGTCTGGACCTTTGAGAAAGGAAGACACACATCTTTGATCCATATTTTGAGGTGGGAAAACACATGCCTTTGATCTAGATCTTTTCTTTTTAAATTTATTTATTATGTGCACAGTTTTCTGCCTGAATGTATGTCTGCCTGCCAGAAGAGGACCTCAGATTTTGTTGTGAGCTACCATGTAGTTGCTAGGAATTGAACTCAGGTCCTCTGGAAGAGTTGCCAGTGCTCTAAAACTCTGAGCCATCTCCCCACTCCCCTTGATCTAGATCTTAAGGCTGGAAGACACAACACAGGCCTTTCTTGAGGCCCAAAGACACTCGCCTTTGATCCCAATCTCAAGGCTGGAAGATCCGCCTTTAGTCTTGGCCACACCCTCTGCTGGAAGTCTATGTAAGGCCATGGAAGAGGGAAGCTTTTGCGCTTTTTCTGTTTGTCCTCTCCTTGCTAGCACATCCATTCCTTCACCTGCACTGAAGCCTACTTCTTTGGGATTCCAGCATATACAGAAGACCAGTTGAGACATCCAGCCTGTGGGACTGAGCAACTACTAGATTCTTGGACTTTCTGTTCACAGCTAGCCATTGCTGGATTAGTTAGACTGCAGCCATTCTAATAAATCACATACACACACACACACACACACACACTCATTCCATAAGTTCTGTGACTCCCGAGAACCCTGACAAATACAATGCCCATACCTGTTTGCAAAGGTATTCTGAGAACTTGCTTAGCCCGTCCTCATGCAAACCTAGCAGTGGGAAGATCTTGAAGAATCGCTCCACTTGGGGCAAATCTCCTTCTTTGGTAGCCATAGCAAACTTCTCTGCTACTATGGCTTTAAGACGCTGCTCAGCTTCCTGCAGCAATTTCAGGTTGGCATCAATAATGCTTCCTGCTCAATGGAGAGTAAATGACAATCAATGTAAAGAATGGTGCTACATCAGGTCCATGTCACTTTATGTACCATCATTCACATGGCAAATATGTTTAAATACTGACTGTGTATAAGATACTAGACTAGCAATGTAGATGACTGAAAGATGAATCTGCCATGACTGTAGTGCATGAAAGTTACAATCAAGTAAAAGATAAACTCTGCTTCCTAAAAGGTCACATTTCTGGGTGAAATAATTAAAAAGACTTTCTATAAAACATTATGTATCATCTATTAAAGCTACACAGGACTTTGACATCTGAGTAGAAGGGACACACATTCCAGGAAAAGGGACTGTTGATGAAGAGTATTTGCAAAATATTGCAAGTAGTCTATGTCCTAGCCTAAAGAAGAGCTCAAGAGTCACTTGCACATAGAACAGAGGATGAGTGGCTATCCAACAGAGAAACCCTGTTGTTCGAATCTTAGATGGTCTTTTAATAAAAAACCCAGAGCCAGATGTCAGGGTGAAAGCTGAAAGATCAGAGAAGCAGAACAGCCAGCCACTAGTTCTTACCTCTACGAAATCCTCAACCTAAGAGAGTGAGTTCCTGTTTCCTCATGCCTTATATACCTTTCTCTGTCTTACCATATTACTTCCTGGGATTAAAGGCGTGTGTGCTTCCCAAGCAAAGGCATGAGATCTCAAGTGCTAGGATTTATAGCTAGAGTTTTTCTGGTCCTGCCTGACCCACAGTCAGGACAAATCTCTCTCACCTGCCAGTCCCGCAGCCACTCAGACCCAACCAAGTAAACACACAGAGACTTATATTACTTATAAACTGTATGGCCGTGGCAGGCTTCTTGCTAACTGTTCTTATATCTTAAATTAACCCATTTCTATTAATCTATAAGTTGCCATGTGGCTCGTGGCTTACCGGTATCTTAACATCTTCTCATGGTGAGGCTGGCAGTGTCTCTCTGACTCAGCCTTCCACTTCCCAGAATTCTCCTCTCTCCTTGTCCCGTCTATACTTCCTGCCTGGTTACTGGCCAATCAGTGTTTTATTTATTAACCAATCAGAGCAACACATTTAACATACAGAACATCCCACAGCAAGGATTAAAGGTGTGTGCCACCACTGCCTGACCTCTATGTCTAAACTAGTGGCTGGCTCTGTCCTCTGATCCTCAGGCAAGTTTATTAGGGTATACAATATATCACCACAGTGGAGTGACTCAATCACAGAAAGTCCAGAATACTACACAATTTTTTTTAGTGCATGTATATGTGGGGCAGAAGACAAACTTGGGTGTTATCCTTAAGAATACAGTCCATTTCCTTTGAGGGAGAGTCTCTCATTGGCCTGGAGCTTACCATATATACTAGACAGTCAGTGAGCTACAGAAGCCTGTCTCTGCCTCCCAGCACAGGAGTGCAAGCATGTGCCACCATGCCTGGCATTTCTACATAGGTTCTAATGATCAAATTTAGGTCTTCATACCTGTGAGGCAAGCACTTTACCAACTACACTATTTTTTCCAGCCCAATAATTTAATTCTTTAAGTAAGCAATATGGCTACGCATAAATAATCTACTAGCCAGAGACTCAGGAGATACAAAATCAGTTTCCTTTTCCATTGTCTCAATTAGGGTTTCTATTGCTATGGTAAAACACCATGACCCAAAACAACTTGGGTTGGGGGCAGTGGTTCTTTGGTTCATAAGTAACAGTCCATTATTGGGTAAGCCAAGACAGGAACTCAGAGCAGGATCCTGGAGGCATGAACTAAAGCAGAGGCCATAGAGAAATGCTGCTTACTGACTTGGTCTCTCTTATGAACCACTGGCCCAGATGTGGTACCACTCATAGTGAGCTGGGCCCTTTTACATCAATCACTAATTAAGCAAATGCCCTACAGACTCACCTATAGACAATCTAATGTAGGCATTTTCTCCATTGAAGTTCTTCCCAGGTAACTCTAGCTTATGTCAAGTTGGCAAAAATAGCAACAAGGATATCTATCAAAGGGGAATAGTATCTGTCCCAGGATGGTACAGAATTTACAGCATACTATCAGATATAGAAACATCCTAGCCAGGCAGTGGTGGCGCACGCCTTTAATTCCAGCACTCGGAGGCAGAGGCAGGCGGATCTCTGTGAGTTCGAGGCCAGCCTGGGCTACAGAGTGAGTTCCAGGAAAGGCACAAAGCTATGCAGAGAAACCCTGTCTCGGAGAAAAAAAAAAAAAAAAAAAAAGAAAGGTAGTGCATACCTTTCTAAATTTTGTTTTGTTTTTGTTTGTTTGTTGTGTTTTTAGAGATATGGTTCTCACTTTATAGCCCATGTTGGCCTTGAACTTATGGGATCCCTCTGCCTTAGCCTCCCAAGGGCTGCACTACAGACTTGAGCCACCATACCCAGCAACACATATTTTTCTTGATTGAGTTTGCTTAGTTTAGATCACAGATGCTTATAACCACACCTTAATCAACAGTCAGGGATACTGACCTTCTTTGCCTTGTCGGCTGAGCTCAATGACTGATTTGTCCAGGCACAAGTAACGATGAATGTGGGCTGCAGCCTGCTCATAATCTTCATTCCTCAAAGCAGTCTGAACTCCATCCATGCAGAACTTCAGGTCCAAGATGTCATCAGCTCGCTGAATGGCCTGATAGAGGCGGTTCTGCAAAATTCTTTGTGCTTAAAGACAATGTCCTATTCCTTCAAACCACTTTTCAGAATGTAGAGAGATTTAGGAGCAGAACCTAGGTCAGTCCTTTTCAGCTGTAACTGGCAAATTATAAAATACTACCATAACCACTTATAAAACTGTTGTGGATGATAATCAAGACACTAACAGATACCACGATTTAATTAATATGGTTAATTCATTTTAATAGAAGCCTGAATGAGAATAATTCTTATTTATTTTGTTAATTTTATATAACTTTATCAAGATGTATGTAATACCCAGAAACATAAGACTGGTGTGCTGGAATCTAATCTAGGGCTTCAGTGCCTGCTAGGCAAGTATTCTACCAAGCTCCATCCCCACTCCCTTTATTGACATTACATTACTTGATTTTCAGACGTTAATCCACCCTTTGCATTCTTAGGACAATCCTACTGGTGTTCATATATAATCCTTTTTATATGTTGTTGGATTTGCTTTTAGTGCTTATTGAGGATTTTTATTTTTATATGCCTAAGAGCTAATGGTCTAGAGTTTTCATGTGGCATCTTGTCTGGTTCTGATATTTTCTATATAATTTTTAACTGGATGGTTCTTTCCTAGTCTCTAGTGTAACTTCTTCCCTCCCTTCTATGAGCCCAAACATCAAAAGCTCAGTGGGAATTACCTTGGCCAGGTCAAGCTGACGGACTTTGCTGGACACATTCTCAGCTAGGTTGCAGGTAAAGGTGATCATTCCAGCCAGCTGCTCTGCATCTCCCTCAATCAACTGCAGGTTGGGACTAGAGACAGACATAGTCAGGGAACTGTAGTACGAATCTTAAACGGTCTTATTAATAAAAGCAAACCTAGGGCCAGGTATTGGGGTGAATACTGGAAGATCAGAGACAGAACACAAACCACAGCTGACCTCACCTCGCCAACTTCTCAGCTGATCCTGTATCCTTGAACTGGAATCCTCTGAGTCCTCACCTGAATGAATCTCAGCTGAACTGCTGCTAAAAGACTAAAAGCTTAACCAGGCTCTAGTTCCTGGCATGCCTTATATACCTTTCTGCTTCCTGCCATCACTTCCTGGGATTAAAGGCGTGTGTAACCATGCCTGGTTGTTTCCAGTGTGGCTTTGAACTCACAGAGATCCAGACAGATCTCTGCCTTTGGAATGCTAGGATTAAAGGTGTGTGTGCCACCATTTTCTGGCTTCTATATCTAGTGGCTGTTCTTGTTCTCTGACCCCAGATAAATTTATTAGGGTGCACAATATATTGGGAAACACAATATCACCAAAGGGCACACTTATCCACAGAGGCAGAGGGAATGAACAAGAAGGAATAAATGTTTGTTCTTTCCCCACTGGATGGAGACTGTGTCTTCTACTCTCACTTCTTTTCCTTTTCCTATTTCATAATAGTCTCCCGTGTGTGTGTGTGTGTGTGTGTGTGTGTGTGTGTGTGTGTGTGTGAGAGAGAGAGAGAGAGAGAGAGAGAGAGAGAGAGAGAAAGAAAGAGACAGACAGAGACAGGGGACGGAATCCAGGGCATTGTGCAGGCTAGGAAAATGCTCTATCATTGAGCCACATCCACAACCCTTTCTCTTTGTTTGCTTTGATAATGATAATGAGGTCTAATGTAAGCAGAAGATAGCACTAAACCCTGATCCTCCTGTTTTTGCCTTCCAAGTGTTAGAATTACAGGTGTTTAATACCACCTCCAGGGTCCCTTGTCCTCCTCTATCTCTTTTTGAGGCAGAGTTACCTATATCCTCTGAAGAGTTTGCAAAGTAAAAATTGGCTTGCTTCCTCTGATCTTTCAGCATTTACCCCAATATCTGGCTCTTGTTTTTTTTTTAAGACCAATTAGGATTTTTGCTACTCAGCAAATATACAAAACTGATAAAAGCAGCAGTTCTTTTTGGGGAGAGCGGGGAGCTTCTAGACATGGTTTCTCTGTGTAGCCCTGGCTATCCTGGAACTAGCTCTGTAGACCAGGCTGGCCTTGAACTCAGAGATCCACCTGCCTCTACCTCCCGAGTGCTGGAATTAAAGGTATGCGGCACCACTGCCAGGATAAAAGCAGTAGTTCTTAAACTTGAACTGCAAATCAGAATCACCTGGGATACTTATTAAAATACATATTTCTGGGCCCCAACAACAGAGTCTGTAATTCAGAAAGTTTAGGGTAGAGGTTTCAGAATTTGTATTTTCCTTCCTTCAACTTTTTTTTTTTTTTTTTGAGACAGGGTTTGTCTGTGTAGTCCTGTCTGTCCTGCACTCACTCTGTAGTCCAGGCTAGCCTCTGTCTACCAACCGCTGGGACGAACAGCATGTGCCACCACTCCTGGCCAAAATTTGCATTTCTGTTAAGGTTCTATTTGGGTCAAGGAGACTATATTTTGTTTTGCTTATTGAGAGGGTTTTACATAGCCTAGATTAGCCTTTTAGCTCATTATATAGCTGAAGTTGGTCTTGAACCATATGTACCTGCCTTTACTGCCTAAGTATTAGAACTAAAGTTGTGTAAAAATGCCTGATTGTAGTCTAAAGTCAAAGACTTTTTTTATTCTCTTTTGGGTCTCATGTGATCCAAGCTGGCCTTGAACTCCTGATAATTCTACCTCTACCTACAAGGGTTGATTACAGAACTGAGCCACCGTGCCGAGTTTCAAGGACTTTTTGATAACTACCAAAGTATATATCCTTAGGTGAGCACTTTGAGTTATTGTTCCTTTCCATTTCAAATGCTTGTCAGTTCATAAAACAAAGTTAGGAAAAAGAATCATTTTTCCCCTTTCTTGAGACAGGGACTCACTCTGCAGCCCAGGATGGCCTCAAACTTGCAGCAAGCTTCCCATCTTCCCCTCCTAAAAGCCTGGACTACTGGGCTAGGGAAACTAATTTTATCCAGTGGCCCCCATTGAATGTACAACTTTTGCTGTGATACATACTTACCCCATCCTATGGAGAGTGACCATCTTACTTTCAATGGTGTTTTGCTGTTCCAAAAGAGATTCCAGCTCTTTCTCCACCACTTTCTGAAATGTGAACATCAGAATGAGTATAAAGAATTTTCTTTTTCTTTTTTTTGGGGGGGGG
>CABHPQ010168514.1:0-49475 GCA_902168405.1 Peromyscus aztecus | reverse complement strand
GTATCAGTGATCCAGGGAAGAACCGCAGTGGAGGGGCAGGGGTCACCATATCAGTGATCCAGGGAAGAGCCGCAGTGGAGGGGCAGGGGTCACCATATCAGTGATCCAGGCTGCAGTGTTAGCGGACTCAACAGTGCGCCTGAAGCCAGTCACCTGATAGCCAAGAATACTTCCTGAGAATGCCAGACAAAAAGATATGTGGGGCACTGGACTCCCTGAAAAAGGGAGGAGTGTCGATCGGCTCATGCTATTGTTCTTGGGTAGCTCCTGGGGGTGAACGTGCAATAGGCCCCGAGTCTAATCACCCTTTCCCCAAATAAGAGTAGCTCAGTCCCACTGGATACACCTTCAAGACAGCCCCCCCCTGCACCTAAGGCTCAAGGCACATTTTGGGAAAGAGAGAGGAAAGATCTTAAGAGACAGAGAAATAGAATACCTGCTGAAAGAGTGTGTCCTTTAGATATGACAGGGAAGCTGCATCCATGAACTCTCAACACTAGGGTTTCCTAAACAGGACCTAAAACACTGATGATACCAGTTGAAATGTCAACATGGATGGGGAAAGCTCATGAGACCCCCCCCCATTCCTAGATGAAGAGCCGTAGGCAATTAATTAATGCTCAGAGAGGGAGACGCCGTCTGGGGATGAGCCCCTAATGGGTTATCCAGTATCAAATCTCCACATGCAACACTAAATTGACTCATCCAGTGTGCGTGTGCGTGTGTGTGTGTGTGTGTGTGTGTGTGTGTGTGTGTGTAGTGTGCATGTGCACGCCTGTGTGAATAGTAATTAAAGGAAAAGAGGCCATGAATTTCAGAGGGGACAGGGTGGAGAGTGGGACAAGTGGGTTAGAGGAAGGGGACAAAATGTTCTAAACACAGCACACACATATAAAAGTAAATAACAATAATAATAATAATAATAATGACATAGGCTCCACTGGGGTGGAGTGGCTCACACCAATAATTTCAGCAACTGGGAGGCTGAGGCAAGAGGATTGATGTGAGTTCAAGGCCAGCCTGGGCTACAGAATGAGACCTTTTCTCAAAGAAAGAAGAGACTAGCTCCCAGTAACTGAAGAGTTTCTGTCCATTATTTCCAGGGGTGTTTGAGCAGCCTGTGTCTGTCCTTTTTCTGTGAAGGAGGAGCCTAGATCCGTGTTTTGCTTGCTTTTCAATGGAAATGGCCTTCGAAATACCTAAAAAAGCAAACAATGACACTCCTACATTCAACTTCCAGAAACAAAAAGTTTTTATTTTGACACTTGAGAAGGTATTTACACAGTTTCTTCCCAGAATGAATGCTTCTATGAAGGGAATTCTGCCTCTCCAGTGCCTCGCGATTAAGGCTTATTGTTCCAGGAGCCGGTTCTGTTTGGGTTTATGAAAATAGACACTAAGTTGATACAACCCAGGCACTGCTCTGGCTCCAGGGGGAAGGGATATTGCAACAAATTGTGCCCGTGCTAGCACTGTTTAGGAAAAGATTTAAAGCAGGGTGGCATCAAGCCATTGTTCAGCTCTTCCCGTCTACAGCTTGGTTTTTATTACCTAAATTAGCCCAACTTTGAGCATAACTCTGTCCTTGCTGAGCTTCTTTTTACTTTTTTGAAAGACAGTCAGCATGCAAGAAAGATTTATGAAACAGAATCTCTCTTAAGACCTAAGTTTTTTGCCTAGCAGTGGTGGTGCACGCCTTTAATCCCAGCACTCGAGAGGCAGAGGTAAGTGGATCTCTGTGAGTTCAAGGCCAGCCTGGTCTACAAAGCGAGTTCCAGGAAAGGTGCAAAGATACGCAGAAAAACCCTGTCTTGAAAAACAAACCAAAAAAAAAAAAAAAAAAGACCTAAGTTTTTCTTTGAAGATGACATTCACTATGTAATAATTTTTTTAACCATTTACTTGGTGTGTATGTATACAACAGAGAAAAGGGGCAATGGTGACAGAGCAAGGGCTTACTTTCCACATCAATGACACTGTCTACATACACTAGTGTCGCTGGCGTTCCAACAAAGGGGTTTCTAAATTACCTAAATCCTCCACGTGCTTTGAAAACTTGATTATAATTCTTGCAAAGCAAGATACACGCTTTCAAACATATGTGGATGAGCCTACCACCTGCATACAGGTTGAAGATTTTTTTTTTTTTAATTTGGAGGGGAACTGGATCTGTACACGGTTGTCTTCATAGTCCAAGAAATAGGTGCTGGAAACATTCTGGCTAACACAGAGAAAAGTGTAACAGACGAGGCTAAACAAAGAATGACCGAACAAATTAATGAGAATGTGTTTCCAGACTCTGGTTGGGAGCAGCCATGACTGTTGTGTGGGGTGACGTCTGTGATGGAGCTGGGTAAGAAAACTAATGATGATATGACCCCACTGGCTTCCTCATGTAGGACATGACACATGAAGTCTCCAGGGGTAGAACTGTGTGTTCTGCTCAAAATGCACATTGACTGATGTCTCCAATGACTTAGTTATTAGCTACTGATATTTTTAATTTAAAAAAAAGAATGAAGTATTCTTTCCATAATAGCTTGTAAATTTTGCTGGACTCATTTCTGATAAGATTTTTTGGCACGACAGAAAGACAGAAGAGTGTAGATCTTAAACCGATGTTGTTTCTTAAGAGACGTTCTATTAACTTTCCAACATGCAGCATCCTGAATCCTCTTCTCACTGCTATTGGCCTTGAGAGTCCATGATGTCACTATAGAAGTTGGGTGGAATTTGTACCCTCTTTTTCCTCTCATTTCTCCCTCTTCTTTTCCTACTCCCAGAAGCTAGGACGCTTCACTCAACCAACTGGTTATTCCCACGGAGCTTCGTTTGAAGATGAGATGCGTGGCGCCAAAGGAAGGGAGGTTTAAGACTCATTTGGAGCGGCTGTGCTCACCAGTCACCCCGGGTGGAGTGATACCCCGTCCTTTCTCCTCTGCTATGTAGCCTGTGCAGTTCCTGGGCTCATGACTGTCTTCCAAGGCATTTTCCCTCTTTCCATTTAATCCCATGATCTTCCTGCTACCTTCCAATGAGTTCTCCTCTTTGCTTAAGATAATACAGCCAGCTACTCTTGGTGGAATTAAAACTCGGACACATCTCCTCATTTATTGTACAATAAGTAGAATTAAGCCTGTGCCTGGCGTTTGTATCTAAAATCAAAAGAAAACAAAAAAAATCTACTTGTGGTCTAATAAATTAGAAGCACATTCAGACACTATTTCTATTCTTCTAGTGGTGGTATAATTGAGAGTCTGGTGGCCTTTGAATCAGAGGGATGTGTGTTCAAGCACTGACCCTACCATTTATAGACTATGTGACCTTGGGCAAGACATTTCGCCTCCATCAGCTTCCCTTCTTCACTTATAGACAGGAATAAAAACATCACGCAGATAGGTCCCAAGGACAATGTAAGATATTTTTATCATGAAAGAATTTTTTAGGCATTGAAGCTCCATTTTCATCATTTCAGGCCAGCGAGACCTCTTCTATATCATCTCTCTTCGTACATCAGACACATCCATTATACATTCTTGCTTCTCCTTTCAGATAGAACCTGGGAGGTAAAATGCCTTTGGCTTCAAACTAGCTTTAAAGGGACATTAGAACACTGCTTTCACTGTAAGCAACAGAGCTGCAACTATGTTGGAGGCAGATGACTTCCCCGTTTCTCAATCCAAAAGCTAAATTTGTATTTGACCCAACTTATTTTACTCTCCTACTGGGAGACATGTACATCCAGGCAAAGGGAGCTGCATTCCAACACCCTTCTTCTGGGCTTAGGCATGTAGTTCTGTGCTAGAGCACTGGGTTTGATCCCCAGCATCAAACGAAACAGTGACGAAAAGAAATCCCAGCTCATTTGCTTGGTGATCCTTCCAAGTTGCCCTCCAAACATGTTGGCTCCTAGCTAAAAATTTTTGTGATTGTCTTGGTCTGGTGATGTCATGTAGCATAAAATTGAAGTCTCGCTTGTGGAGGGTTTTAAGTGGGCCTTTAGTGGTTTCCTGGTGGCGTGATGCTGGCATTGTTAAAGGGAGGTTGTGAAAACCGAGGCAGAGATGCAGAGAGCAGAAAGTGGTATGAGCAGCCAAAGCGAGGCTCACAGCCATTGTTTTGGATGATGTAATGTGTTTCCTGGAGGTTGAGGTGATTTTTTTTCCTATAGAGAGTAGGGGGGCAGAGGGAGAAAGTAAAGGGGTGCAGTCAGGCTACTTTCTACTGCTCTTCTCTGGGAACTTCTTGAGGAAAGAGGGAGAGAGCCCTCCTTGGTGGCGATACTTGTTCAAACAGATCCTGTGCCTCTGCCACTTATGCTCAAACTTGTCCACACACCAGAACCACCTGGGAGAATATTTAAGAGATTCTGGAGTCCAGGCTATGCCCCAGATTAAGCGAATCAGTCTCTGAAGTTGGAATTCAGTCACTAACAAAGCGAGTCTTGTCTAATGGGCATCACCACTTTCAGAACTACTGGTCTATGCTCGCTCTCATAACCCATTTATTGTAGTAAAGTCCATGGACCAGAACCATCAGTAGCTTAGTTTCCGTTGCCTGGTGTCTTCACTGAGTCCTGGCACTCTTGAACCTTGAGCCCAACAGTAAAGTCAAAAGCAAGATAGAGTCATTATCATATGTGTATCTATTGTGTTGTTATGAAAACATTTCTAGGGGCCTAATAACTTTAAAAGATAAAACCTTTTCTTTTTCTATGTGTATATGAGTATTGTGTGGTATATGCAGTGTGTGTGCAGTTACATGCTTCTGTTTGTATGTAGAGGCCAGAGGAGGACTTTGAATGTCCTGCTATGTTTCTTTCCATCTTAATCCCTTGAGACAGGTTCTTACTGAACGTGGAGCTGGGCTTATGACCAACAACCTCCCATTGCTTTGAATTACAGGTGTGTAGCTCTCTCTCTCTCTCTCTCTCTCTCTCTCTCTCTCTCTCTCTCTCGTGTGTGTGCGTGTGCGTGTGCGTGTGCGTGTGTGTGTGTGTGTGCATGGCAAGGACATTACTAACAGCCGTCTCCCTAGCCTAGCCTTGCCCAATCACTTAAATCACTTTTTATGACAGAGAAACACTTGCCTTTAACCTGAGGTCATTTTCTAGTGTTGTAGCCTTTGTTGGTAGTTCATCATTTCTCTAAGGCATTCTTTCTAAAATGAAATATTCTATTCTTGGTGCCAGACCTCAAAGGAATAGTATTTTCTTAAAACACTTAAGGCAATCTTTTTTTTTAAACTTCAAAGTACTGAAATGGCAAAAAGTTAGAATCTTCTAATTAAAATGTAATTTCCCAAACTATCTTCTATCATTTGTGTATACATCTCTTTTTCTGGCTTACAATGAAAATGTTCTCAATGTCCCACGTGTTTAGCTACAGAACACTGAGATAATAATAGTAGGTGGCACCTACTGAGCACATGTTATATGCTTGAGGTCTTGCTTAGTACTATAACTGCATCATGCCACTCAATTCTCATGGCAACTGATGCTGTTGCTGTCCTATTTATTCAGAAGAAACTGAGGCTTGCAGAAGACAATTTTCTGAGGTCATGTATTTGTTAAATACTTGGCATGTCATATACTTCCTGGAGGTGAGCAAGAATGAACAGAAATTTATCAAGCAATTGTGTGCCAAATGCATCCTAACCCTTTTCCCTAATGCTTCCCATTTTATCTCCATATCCATGAATACCCAAGGCAGTAAGCATGACAAGATGCACTCGGGGAGGAAAGTAGATCAAGAGCCTTTTCTCCTAGCTGTCTTGCCTTGTGACTTTCTCACCCTTGCTTCCTCTGGCATTATTCTCTCCAATAAAATGAGGGCAGCTCTGCCCAGGACCTGGAACGCATACTGCTGGAGACAGGCCTTCATCCTCCCTCCCACTACCCCCTTGATTTTCAGTCTCCAGAAAGAGAAACACGTCTAAGGCTAGTGCATCTCTGTAAGGATGCAGAGGGCAAGCAAAGCAGCAGTTTTTGTAGCTAGCACATCACAGGTAGAGGAGCTAAAGTTCAGGGCCTGGGGATGTAGCTGAGTGATGGAGTGTTTGCTGAGTGCAAGCAAGGCTGGGTTTGATCCCCTGAAGTGTAAAGAACACAAGTACAAACAGATGAAGCTCTGCATGTACAAACCTAATCAGTTTTGAAAATTTCTGCAGCTTGAGTCAACACTGATTGATGCTCAGGCCTTGACATCTGTGAGTAGTGTTTTCCTCCTTAATACTTAATACAGAATTAGAAATATAGACACTCAAAAAGAAGAAAATAAAGTCAGTTTCCGGAAAGGGAAACCTATAAAGATTTTTGTGTATATCCTTGCAAACACACACACACACACACACACACACACACACACATCTATTTATCATCTGTCTGTCTATCATCATCATCTACATATACTCGTATTTTGTTTCAAAACTCCAATCAGAGAGCAAAGCTGTTTTCTAAGCTGTTTTGTTTAATGTCATTTGTTTGTCTACGTAGTGTTGGAGCCTTGAATTAAATCCCTATTACATATTTAGACCATTTGCCAATTTCACTCTATAAGCAATACTCTCATGCATATACAAATTTTTGCAGCCTGTGGCAAACTTAGAAATGCTATGAAATCTACTGCTCAGAGTGACTGGCGTTTATTTGGTTAAAAAGTTTCATAGAGACTATAAATTCGGTCTTCGCTCTCCACCAGAGATTCTCAGTTCCCACAACTCACCTGCAGAGACTTTTTTACCTTCTGTGCCTGTCCTCACCTCACCCCAAGTCATTCTGCCTTCATCTGGGTGGAGCTCAGGAGCTCAGTTATTGTCAAAAACTCCCCTGGGGCCCACAATGTGCAGCAGGGTTAAGGGCTACAGCTCTGTAGCAAACGGCTGTTGGATTCAAGATCTCTCCGGCAGGTGTACTGGGACCCTCTCGACATTAGCTTTTGCACACAAAAGAGGGAACCAGATTGCAGAGCCTCTCAGAACACCCTGCAATTGCTCTGCCTTAAGCTAACAGCACCCAAGTATATCACTCTGGTGACTTATTAATCAATTTTTGTGGTGTATTTGGTCTTCAAAGCTGGGTATGAAGTGTTTATTTTTTGTAACTGCTCAGATTTTAGAGAGCTCTGAATGCTTGCTTTAGAGCTGGTACAGAGGAAAGATGAGGGCAAATAAGGAACTGCAGTTTACAGGAAGCTGGAAGAGTCTCGGCCTTTCCACTTATACCCAAAGCTACAAAACCCTCAGCCTTAGACTGCAGATCTCACCAATTCTGGCCCTTCCTTCATGCCTGGCTTCTAGTGGTCCCTCTAGACATTTCCAGAAACCCAACTTTTGTATTTATTTTCCATACTCCTATGGGTATAATTGACCCCATTAGCTGCTCACTAAACTGACTGTTAAGATTCTAATTGTCCACAGAAATGTCAATTAGAGTAGAACTTGCCCATTGCGACCATTACCCCTTCCCTGGTTGCAGGGGGATGGGAAGTGCATTGTGTACCGAGGTTGGGGAAAGTGAAGCTGATCTATCGTTTTTCTAAGCTAGAGCTTGCAAGCTGGAAAAGGACAACTTGACTTTCACTTATGGGTAGAAGTGTCTGGAGGCAGGGTACCCTGGACTATACAGTCCTGGGTTTAATGACTCAGTGCTCAATTTACATTGATGCATTCTCTTCCAAGACTCCAGGTGGGAGGAATCCAGGTGTACACAGAATCTCCTCTCTAGACATCTCAATGAAGGATGGATTCTCCCCCCCCCACCCCACACCCCTCGTGGATTTGCTTTCAGGGACCTCTTGATGCCCCTTCTGTTATCAAGGTTCTTCAGATCTACATTATCTATCAGAACAATGAAGGAAAAGAAAAAGGAAAAAATAAAAATAGGCATCCATTCCAAGTGACAAAAGAATCTGCTTGATCTTACCACAGAAATTCCTTAAAGACAGTGTCATAAAAGGGTCCCTGTGGACTAGTGGGCAAGGATATAAGCTGAACATAAGGATCCATCTTCCCATTCCAAACACCCAGGCGGTGTAGCTGAAGATAAGTGTCCTTGTTCACCGCTCCGAGATTCAGTTTCCTCATAAATAAAATGAAGATGATTTCTAGCTGATAGAGAGGACTAAGGGCCATGTTTTATGGAAGCACTTTGCTCCAGGAAAGCAGTAGGATATCTACCATTATTGTGGGGTCTATTTACTCAATAAAGGATAAGTGACCTTTTAGGTCCACTGGGTCGCCAAGAAACCAAGAATATCACCAAGTATCCACTTTGTCTCTGTAGTTGTAGGTTTGAACACCCCAGGCAATGGTAGGGTGTGTGAAAGGAATCTGTGAGATGCCTAGGAAGAGGTAGGAGGTCAGTAGCTGTTTATTATTCACTTGACTCTGATGGCTGTAATGAGGTGGCGATGGTCCCAGGCAAGGATATACTTCTTTATCTGTGGCTCTTTGGCTATCCCAGTCTCTGCCTCTGTCAACACTGAATCTATGGATGGGCTTGATAACATCCCATTGGTCTCAGGAGAAGGAGGAAGTATTGTTCAGGAAATAGACCATGGAAGCTGAGCCAAGGGGCTTTGTGGGCAGTTAACACAGATAAACCAAGCTGAAGTAGGACAGCGGGAGTATGGCTCAAAGACGCTGCCCGGTACCGGTGGTTGCAGAGTGGTAAGTGGGCTCATGTGCGCTGTTGCTTTGGTGACTAATAGGATAGCAAACATTGAGAAGAACAGTTGCAGAACCCTCAAATCTTAGAAGAAGGGGACCTTTCTGACATTGAAATGCCCGGTAGTGTAATTGTATTAGCAATAGAATATTGATACTTGAAGTGCATATGCTAATTACAGATACGAACACTGAATCCCTAACTAGGAGGAGCTACCAAGGCAAAGTAAAATTTTATAAAATTCAATTCATATTAGTTTCATGAACTTACAGGTCACTCATCTCACCCAGATTCCCTCTAAATGTACAAACTTCTCTAATCATTTTCCTCTTTTGCAGGTCACACATGCCTCTGGAACCCTAGTTCCTTTCTCTACAGCAGTGATTCTCAACCTGTGGGTGGGGACCCCCTTGGGGAGTGTCCAGTGACCCTTTTACAGGGGTCACCCTTGACCATTGTAAAACATAGATATTTACATTATGATTCATAGCAGTAGCAAAATTACAGTTATGAAGTAGCAATAAAATAATTGTGTGGTTGGGGGTCACCACAACATGAGGAGCTGTATTAAAGGGTCACAGCATTAGGAAGATTGAGAACCACTTCTCTACAGTCTTATCACACTTGAAAACTTTTTATTGGAAGAGGAGGAGGGAATGTAGACAAAATTCTAAACGGTCTTATTTTTTTTTTTGTTTGTTTTTTTTGTTTTTTTGTTTTTTCGAGACAGGGTTTCTCTGTGTAGCTTTGCGCCTCTCCTGGAGCTCACTTGGTAGCCCAGGCTGGCCTCGAACTCACAGAGATCCGCCTGGCTCTGCCTCCCGAGTGCTGGGATTAAAGGCGTGCGCCACCAATGCCCGGCTCTAAACGGTCTTATTAAATAAGAAACACAGAGCCAAATACAGAGTTAAAAGCCCAAGAGATCCGAGCACTAGCAAAGAGCCAAGACCACCTTATCTTACCACTCGCTGCTGTCCTTCCCCTGAGAGAGAGAGAGAGAGAGAGAGAGAGACCTTCTTCCTGTGTGTCTTGTGTTTTATTGATTTCCTGTTCTGCCTTAGCCCAGCCACATGATTTCCTCGTCATTGCCTGTCTATACAGACATCCTGGTCTCTATGGTTGGTACTGGGATTCAAGACTTAAGGGTCACCATGCTTGGCTGTGTCCTTGACCACACAGAGACTCTGCCTGCCATGTGATCGGCTTAAGGGCGTGGGCTACCACCACCTGACTTCTATTCCTGGCTCGCTAATGACCTCTGATCTCCAGGCAAACTTTATTTATTAACATACAAATAAAATCACATTTCAGCACAAATAAAATATCACCACAGGGGAAGCTGAGGGAAGGGCTAGAGAAGAAAGGATGAGCCCCTAAACTACATTCAGTCTTGAGTTACAGAATTCAGGGAAAACTGAGTGCTGGAACGGAAACATATTCCACAGGTCTCACATTTATTAGCAGAAGAAACTGTTCCTAGGGTGAAGATGCTCCTGAAAATGCAGAAATACCTATGCAGAAATACCCATGACTCTTTTGCATAGATTGACATGTGTCATTATTTCATATATAGTATTCTCTTTCCATTAAATCCGACTAGCTATTAAGTCATATAAATATCAAAAAATCAGACTGAGAAAAATTTCCTCTTAGGGCCTCACCGAGATGAGGTGAAATACACATGTCTGGTATTGGGCGTGTAGACAGACCCCAGACTCTGACATTGGACAGGCCGTTTGTCTTGATCTTGCTCATAATAAGATTTTTGTTCCCTGTTTAAGGCAAGAGACTGTCCAAGCTCTAGGATAATTAAGTAGTTTTCCTCTTTCTTTCTTTCTTTTTTGACTTTAGGAAAAATATATAAATACCTGTTAGTTATTCTTTTAGGGTCAGTTCCGGGAGTGCTTAACATGTTTCTAAGACTAATTACATAGGTTGCCTTTCATTAGCTAATTAATACTCAAACCCGAAAATATATCCTTCCCTCACCTCCGTTTAAATGAATTTGGCAAGAAATTTGATGAAATGACAGATATTGGCAAGCTTTATCTCCCCTTCCCCCAATCATGTGCCATTGTGAAAGCAATAGGGTGTGAAAGAAGTCAGTGACAAATGAACATACAAAACAGGCTTTTCTGAGTTGTTCACACCCAACAACCTGCACATATTCCAAGAAAATAACAAGGTGATAGCTAACAGGTGTCTGAGGACTCTTGCTCTCGGGACATTTCTTTTTAGCACACAAAAAAAATCATGATATCTCACACAGAGATCTGAAGTTTGGAGTCTCTTTTTAAAATATTTCTTTTATTCTTATTTATGTATATATGCATTTGTCTGTGTATGTTAGTGTATGTGTGGGTATCCACAAAGGCTAGAGGAAGGTACTGGATCCCCTGGGACTAGAGTTACAGGTACATGCCAACAACCCAACCTGGGTGCTGGAAAATGAACTCACAAGTACTCTTAACCACTGAGTTATCCCTCTAGCCCTAGGAGTCTCTTAGAAAAAAAACTAACTAGCCAGGCTTGGCAATACGATCTTGTTAATCCCAGCTATGTGGGAAACTGAGGCACAAAGATAAAAAATTCAAGGCCTTCCTGAGCCACTAGGTTAGTTCAGGAAAACACAGGCTCAGAGATAGATCCTGTCTTACACTAAAATGTGAGCTCTGAAGATGTACATCATCAAGCAGTAGATCCTTTGCTTAGAGTATGCTTAGAGTATGCAAGGTCCTAGGGTCAATACACCATGATACAAAAAGAAAGATGAGAGAGAGAGAGAGACAGAGAGAGAGAAAGAGAGAGACAGAGAGAGAGACAGAGAGAGAGACAGAGAGACAGAGAGAGAGACACAGAGAGAGAGACAGAGACAGACAGAGACAGAGACAGAGAAAGAGAAACAAGTCACAAAAACGCCACACTTTTTTCTTGTTTCATGTGGAAATTAGCAGTCAGTCAGGTCTGCCACCCACGTTAGGCACCCTGTCACGTGATTTCATCTCACCCCTGCCCTCATCTCCACCGATTCATATCAGACCTGAGTTTGGAGACCCTGTGTGCCCTGAGTCTCTCTCCTGAGCCTGGCTATTCAGCCCTTTTTGTTTTCCTTCTGCTCCACCCTCCCTTTCTTGGCGATCCGACCCTTTTAGTCAGCACAATTCCCAGAGAGCAAATCCGGCCCTCCTTCCCATTTTCCTTCTTCTTTTATCTGAATCATTCTCCTTCTTTGCCTTGTTCCCCCTCACATCCCACAGAGTTTCCTCCTCAGAAGCAGGAGAACGCCTTTATAAAGCTGAAGCGATGAGCCAGAGTCTCCTGGAATGAACCTAGATAGGATGGCTTCTACAAGACACTAAACAGATACTTGAACTCAACTCACACTCTCATATGTGAGCTGCAGCGGTACCTGAACAATAACTACCAGGAAAACTTAGGGAATAATTTAAAGCCACTCTCAGTCTGAACGGATTTGGTAGCTTAAAACATACTTCAGCCTCGGAAAACAAAAGATTGAATCTATGAATATAAAAAGAGTTGATATCGCTTGCTTGATGGAAGGAACATTTGTAGAGCCATTCTGCACAATGGTGGATGCTGTGGCCTATAATAATCTGAGCAATTTCCTCATGATTCAGCGATGGTACAAGACTCCACCAGATGCTGCCACTGGGATGCAAGCCTCAGACAGCGAGAAAAAGTAACTGGGGGAGGGGAGAGGAATTACAGGTCTGACCTGGTTTACAAGACCCATGTCTGTCAAATCCTGTCTTCCCCATGGAGTTGCTTAGACGAGGGATGAACTGTGTCCTACACAGTGCCAATTTTGAGCAGGGACTACCTCAATCCTCCCCCACCTAGAGCTGCACACAGTGGGGGCTTTTCAAACATTCCAGGTGAGCTTCCCAAACCTGGGGTTCTGGGTCATTTGTGGAGATAAGAACCCACACATTTGGAGCAGTGTGTTCTACTCATCTTCCATGAGCAAGCACTTTTCTCTTCTGCGGAGGCAACAGCTGTCCTCACACAAACATCCATCCCCAAATTACAGTTCCAGAAAGACTCTGGCCATTTGTTTCCTCATCTAGTTTATTTAGGGAGGGAGAACTTGGAGTCCATCCTCGTAAGGACGCCAGTCTGACTATCTGTAATTGATGAGCGAGATGAGGGTCATAACAGCCTGGCAAGTGGAGTGCTGTAAAAGCTCATAACGTGTCAGGAAGACAAGAGCTTGAGATTAGGATGATGGGTATATCTGCCTCACTGTTCACTTATTGACCCCTTAGTCTGTGTATGCCTCAAGTGCTTCTTGTTACAGACAGATGGGATGGACAAGAGCGGAACACATTTTATTAAATAGAAATAACAACACAACTCCTTGAGTATCTGAGATGTGCAACTCAAGAAGTTATGAAGGACAATACGTTATTGTACATTAGGGACAATTTTAGGACTGAATCTCCTTTCCTCCCTTGAATTATTCCTACGGAAAGAATATTTTCGTAAGAATAAGGGGAATAATTTGCTCTTTGTAAGACCAATGGGAATGTTCGTGGCCGTGAAAAGTTAGGAATTGATATCCAAGGTGCCAAGGGGAAATGGTTTGTTGATGAAGACTGCATGAATGGAAACGTAAAGAGTTCATATACTTCTCCAGGGAGTGGGTGGCAGGAATGGAAAAGTCTGTCCTGTGAGGATTCCTGTCACCAGCAGGAGGCTGTCTTGTTGGAGCCCCTCCCACACTTGGCACCGTTTCCTTTTTATTCCTGTGGCCACTGGTGTCCTCGAAGGGAGCTGGGTGGACAATGTTGCTGCAATGATGGGACGCCCAGCTTCAGCTAAAATACCTTGCACTGGAATGAAGCAGGCTTCTTCCTCAAATGACCTAGAATTCCAAGTTGGATCAAAGTCTCATCCTACAGGGTCATTTTTAGGACTTGCATAGTTGATCAGCCAAGAAAGAAGATGCCAGATGGAACAATTTGAATAAACATGATTATGAGGGGGGAAAATTCTGGAAAATTTGGGGTCCAGAGAAAAGTGCTGAGGCTTCAGGAATGCAGAGCCAAGATCCATTTTCATGTTCCTGACAGCTTCAATCAGGCCATCATTTTGTTAGTTTTCTTTCCTCTTGTTTTTCTCTTCTGGGAGACTTTAAAAACCTCACATCAGCAATGTTCCTGGTGAGGAATATCCTCAATTGGAAGTGTGTCCAGGGCAGGGGAGAGATTCTGAAATAATAGTGTGTGGCAGAAGAAAGGAAGAATTGCGACCCTGGGATCAGGAAAGAGAAGTTTTGAGGGGGCAAAAATAGAGAAACCAGCACCAGAGAGAACAGTGTTGAAACCCCAATAGACCACACACCTCAACATTTCAGACTGCCAATTTATTACAAAATAGAGATTTAAATGTCTCTAACATTTCAGGTGCTTGGGAAAGCTTGTCCATGTGCCTCACTTAGAATTCAGAGACAGTTCTGAATCTTGCTTACACTGCATAGGGTTGCCATCTTGGAACAATAGGGCAATTCTACATTAAACCGGAAGGAACTCAGCCCTGGAATTCTCCCACTGGTGAAATAACACCAAGGCCCACGCACTACAGAGCTTGGTTCTGTGAGTAGGTCACTGTGAATAGGTTGGTTGGTCTGTCATATACAAGCAAAAGCACTTCCCACTCAGCATGAATGCTTGGAAAATATTAATTTTTCTATATCGTAAGTATCTTAGTAAAGGTATTCTATTGCTGTGAAGACACACTGTGACCACGGCAACTCTCATTAGGACAATATTTAATTGGGTGGGGGGGGGCCTCTCTTACAGTTTCAGAGGTTAGTCTGTTACGATCTTGATGGGGAGTCTGGTGGGCATGCAGGCAGATGTGGTGCTGAAGCTGAGAGTGCTACATCTTGCAGGCAACAGGAAGCTGACTGACTGTCACATTGAAGGAAGCTTGAGTAAAAAAGAGACCTCAAAGCCCGCCCCCACAGTGACACACTTCCTCCAACAAGGCCACACCTCCTAATAGTGCCACTCCCTTTGGGGGCCGTTTTCTTTCAAACCACCATAGAAAGCAAATTTTCTTTCACTTGAACTCATTAAATCAGAAAACTGTACGTGCAAAGGGTGTAGGACATGTAGTCAACTAACTGAGAGAGAAACCACAGCTTTACATCTCTTAACATATTCAAATTCCTATTCCTGGCCAGGTGTGATGGTATAGGCATGTGGCCTCTGCTACTTGGTAGCTAGACCGAGGAAACATTTAAGCCCAGGAGCTCCAGGCCAGCCCAAGCAAGATACTGAGGTTCTCATCTCAAAAAATTAAGTAAATAAAAATAAAGTCTTTTGAGTCCAAGACTGAACAGCGTCTCCTGAGGTTTCCCATGGCATAATGCCCAAGATCACACAAAGAAAAGAGAAAGGGCATTTCTATTTACCTCTCTGAGCATCATATCCTTTCCTTAGCCAGTCCCCACTGATCCAAGCTGACTGCTGCTTCCCTTAGGATTCAACTTTGATCCCTGGACATTCCGACTGAAGCACTATTCCCACCATTTTGTAATGATTTGTTTATAAGTCAGTTTTGATACAAATGCTAGGCATCCATCCTCAAAGACGGAACTATTTTCATTAATCTTTATACTTCTGGAGCCTAGTACACCATCTGGCCCATCATGGAGGAAATGTGAAGGGAGGGGAGGGAAATACTGAGGACTTTTTTTCCCATTTCGCTTACAAGCTCCTTTCCACCAGTTTTGCTAAATGTCTTCCCCTGGGACTGGGGAGATGGCTACAGCGCTTCTCACACAAGTGTGAAGACCTGAATTAGGGTTCCAGAACCCATGTAAAGTCAAACGTGGTAGTTCACGCCTGTAATCCAATGTTCTTATGGAAAGATGGGAGACAGAGACAAGAGGCTGCCCAGAAGCTTATGGGCCAGCCAGCCTGGCATGTGTAACTCTTGTCTCAAACAAGGTGGAAGGTGATGGCCCATGACTGAGGTTAGTCTCTGAGCTTCATATGTGCACCCACATATGTACACATCTACACTCACATACACACACACACACACACACACACACACACACACACACATCACAGACATGCATACACACAGTGAGAGATCCTGCCCTTGACTTCAGGGGAGAATCCCTTTGGCTGATAAACCAGGAATGTTTATTCTTCCTGGACCATGGGCACAAAGAGAGATGTATGCAAGAAACTTGGAATCATGGAAGCCCCATGTTATGTTCCTGGCCGATGAGGTATTCATGTAAATTGCTGTATGAGTCTTCTGTGAGAGTCTTTTACACAGGGACACATGTAACTGACTAATATCTTCATTTTCTGCCTAACCTTCCCAGGACACATATACAATTTCTGGAGCTACAACAACATAGGGAGGGAACGGCCTGCACACGAAGAATGACAATACAGTCTTTTCTTTCTTCCTTTCTCTCTCTCTCTCTCTCTCTCTCCCTCTCTCTCTCTCTCTCTCTCTTCTTTCTTCCTTTCAACATGCTAAGGCTAATTTATTCTTAAGACAATTATGCTTGCTTTCCCCTCAGCCTTGAAATGCTTTTTGCTCAGATTATTACAAGATTGGTTCCTTTTGAAAGTCAGATATCAAGGCAGAACATCACATCGGAAGGGCCTCTTTGACTTTTGTCTGAAAGTCGCTGAGTGCCTTTCATTGGTAATTCTTTAATGTTTAGATCTTGTATTGATTTTGCCACTGCATTTACCACTATCTGAAATGCTCTTTCTAATTTGCATTGCTTGGTCTCACTGGTCACACAGTGTGACTGCTAGGACATTAGCTGTTTCATAGTGGCTGGAAGAATGTGTGGCTCCTGGGGGTGCTGACTTCTGAGTTGGACAGGAATGAGAGAGGGAGAAAGGTTGTAAGAGCAAGGGGGGTCAGAATCATGATGGGAAAAAAAAATCACAGAAATAGCTGACCCAAACTAATGGGAGCTCATGAACTCTGGACTGACAGCTGGAGAGCCTGCATGGGACCAAACTAGGCCCTTTGAATGTGGATGAAAGTTGTGTGGCTTGATGCGTTTGTGGGTCCCCTGGCAATGGGACCAGGACTTATCCCAGGTACACGAACTGGCTTTTTAGACTGCATTCCCTATGGTGAGATGCCTTACTCAGCCTTGATGCAGGAGCTAGGTCCATCCCCAACATGATATGACAGCCTGTGTTGACTACCCAAGGGAGGTCTTACCCTCTATGAGGAGGGGATGGGGTAGGTGGGATGGAAGCGGGAGAAGAGGAGGGAGGGGGAACAGGGGTTGGTATATAAAAGGAAAGGAAAAATTTTTTAATAAAAATTATATATATATATATAAAATAATGGTGCATAGAGGCTAGGAAGATACCTCAGGAGTAGAGTATTTGTCTGATGGATGCAAAGCTTTGGATTCCACCCCTAGCACCAAAAAAATAAATGAATACAAATTTTAAAACAAAAACAAAAACAAAAGAAGATATTACCATACACATCGGATTACAATTTAGGGAATTCCTGGGTAAACGCGGCTATGACTTAACTCTACAATGCTGTTTACATAAGCTATTGCACTCTAAATTCAATGTCCTTTGACAAACTCATTACAATCTTGACCTCAGCTTCTCTGGTTGTTGTCTCATGTGGCTCCTGCACCTTTCATTCCTAACAGTTCACCATAGTTTAGCTGTTCAGTAAATCTCCGTTTACTAAAGGAGATTTAAGATGTTCCTGTTTGCTGGTTTTTGTTTCTGAGGCCCACTCAGTGTCAGGTAAAGTTTTAAGAACTAACTTCTCGAGTACCACTCTCGATACTCCTCCTGGCCTTATCTGATTCCACATTCCGTCTTGTGAAAATTATCCTCAGATCATTTCAAAGGCACTTGGTCTAACTCCCTGCCCTCCCACGTGGTTTCTGAACTTCATGTATTTTATGTTGCTAAAAGGCAGAAAAAGATTCTTAATTTTTTTTTGGGGGGGGGGCAATGAGGGGGGAGCTCATCCTTCTGTTCTGGTTTTCAGTGTAAGTAGTCTGGCAGGCCAAAGTGAGACTGGAATTATAGTCTTGATATTCAGAAAAGTGGCTACTTTCTCTCTTGGCTGAACATGCTTCTTCATACAGAGAGCATGTGTGAGGAGTGATGGGATCTGGTTCTCCTGCTGTCTGGACTTAAAGAATAAAAAGTGTTTAGAAGTAGTAGAGGACAAGGCTAAGGAATGAGTTGTGTATGTTCCAGACATTGTTAGTTTTTTCCAAAGCTCCAACTGTCCTTTTTTTTCCTTAGTAATAATATCTTTATTTGTATAAGAAAGAATACTAAGAAAAGAATACATTGTCCATCCAGAGAGTGTACAGGGGCTATGTGACCATTAGATGAAGTTCCAGACCAAGCTCTGTTTGGAGCTCTTTAATGGTCCTGACTCTCTTCTTTTCTTCCTGGGGTCTAGGGCTGGCACTCCTATCCGTCTTGAATCATAAAATGAGGTTGAGGTTGAACCCCAAGAACTAGGAATAAGGGTAGAGTCATGGTTTCCTGAGCCTCCGTACCTAATTCTGAATTGAATTGTCCATTCTAAGGCTTTTCTGCGAGGGAATAAACCTCTGGTGTCTTTGAAGTTTTTTTTTTTTCCTTAATGTAGGTAAACAAAATCCTTTCTGATGCTCTTGTAGGAAGATTTTAAAAAAATCCAGTGCCTAGGCTGCATCCCAGGCCTACTAAATCAGAAATTCTAGGCATGAAAGTCAGGAGCTATGAATGTTTAAAGCTGCATCTGTGGTTCCCCTGGGTAGCTCAGGCTGAGAATCACTGTGTTAGGCCAGCAGGTCTCTATGTAGTATGTTCCAGAATCTCTGGGGGGAATATGATGAGGCTTGTTAACAGTCTGGACTTCCGGGCCTCATGCCCAGAATGTTTAGATTTTTCAGACCTGAAGGCAGGTGATTTCCATACCGATGGTCCAGGGATCACATTAGAAAAACACTGCTTTAGGCAACGGGGAATCTTTGGAAGTCTTCAAAGCACAGAGGTAAGAAGATCAGAAGGACATTTAGGGAGGATTAGTTTGGAGCCAGTAACTAAACTGAAGACAAGGGGTGAGGGACTGAAGGCAGGCAGATCAGTTGGGAGGCAGAGAGCAGGAGATGTCCTGGGTAGATACACCTCTGAGCTCAGAATGGTTACAGATATGTTGAAAAAAGGAGGCTCAGCACACACCGAGAACAATAAAACACGATAGGAGGCTATTGGTGAGAGGAACTTCAAGGTAGCTGTAATGACTGAAGAACAAACTAGGTTGTGACTCCTTCTAATCTGTGACGTTAGTGTTCATTCTTAGCTTAATATGTGTCTGTAGCTGAGAATGTGGGCTTTTTGTTGATCTGATTGCATCCATGGTCTTCCATCGGTCAGAAACATTTGTTTGTAAAACACTTCAATTTAAAGGCGTGGATACTTTATCCAACAAGATCCGATCTCATAAGTAAGTTTGCTCCGTGTGTGTTTAAATCTGTATGTAACCGTATATAAACAACTAAATTTTTCATAAGGTTTGAGGTTGAGGAGATAGGTAAGTCAGTAAAAATGAGGACCCAAGTCCAAACCCCAGAACTCATAATAAAGAGCTGTGCAAGGTGGTACAACAGTGTAATCACAATACTGGGGAAATGGAGGCTAGAGTAGGGATTTTGGGACTTGCTGACCAGACAGTCCTGCCAAAGCAGCCAGCTCTAAGTTCAGTGAGAAACTCTGTCTTTCTAAAAGTAAAGTGGGCAGCAGTTGAGGTAAACATCCGATGTCAGTCTCTCATCTTGACATATGTACATACCCACAATCTTATTTTCCAAAGTAGAGAAATAAATAACCAGACAACTGAGTTGCCACTTTTATGGCCATGCCATGTCCTGGTATCTCCCTAGCAAGCAGCACAGCCACGCTCTCAAGGACTAAAGGTTTAAAGAACAATTCTAAAAGGCCATCTCAGTGACTAGTGATTATTTACTATCCAAAATGAGGCCACAAGCCAAGTTTTGTGTAGTGACCTAAATTAAATATTACCTTACACTATTTGCTGTAATAATGAAGGAGTAAGCCCCAGGAATGCTTACTTGTTGTGTTCCTCAAATTAGTATATTAGTTTTAAAATTATAACACAGAAAAAAAAATAAGTCAACTCTGGTAAAAGCGGCACACAATAACTAATCTCTCCATACTTACTAAAGTCAAGATAAGAATTCAAGAGTGGATTTCAAAATACCTGTTAAACCTAATAAAAATAAAAGACACAGCACCGTGGAACTTTCCACTCAGGATGCAGACATGAAAGAAACATGACCTTGTTCTTTAGCACTTTATTATTTAAATAATGAAGCCACGGTAGATCTTCTAAAGTTCATTTTAGATTCAATTTTCTCTCTAATGGGAACATTAATTAAGAAAACCCTAACAAGGTGAAAGCCATTAGATCTGTTTGACAGGTAAAAAAAAAAAAGTGGGGGGGGTGAAACTTCACAGGCAATAGGAGATCACTTTCCGTGAGTCCACACTGCACCACTGAGTTTAGTTACTAATACCGGTCTCTTACAAGCAGGACATGGTGGTGCAGGACTGTAATCTCAGAACTTGGGAGGTTGAGGCAAGAAGACAGAAAGTTTGAGGGTGGCCTGAGATGCAAAGAACAACCAGATTAACAAACAAACAAACTAAGCGATCACTCTTTTCAACCTGGCATGTGTCAACACCCTATCACTTGCTGGGGGCGTTGCTTACGGCTCTTAGGTAGCAATGTTAGCACCAGGAAGGGACCACTGCTTGCTCATCCTCCTACGCAAACTGAGGAGGGAAAGTGAATGATGCTTCATGTAAGGGACCATTGGGTGGTCTCTTTCCTACTCTTTTGTGGTTGTGTTTTTGGTTTACCTTCATATACCAACAGTTAAATCAGATCAAACAAGGTGCTAGCCATATTGGAGACTTCGAACATATCCATTTCTTTCTATTGTCACAAATTTCACCCCTAAAGAAACTACAGTTGTGCAAATATAAAACATTTCATTTTGGGTTGTCATTTTGTGAAAGTGGAGGGTATGTAGAAAGTTCTGAACAAAGCTCTACCTTCACTGTCCTCCTCCCCTTTAGAAAAGCAGAATCAAGAATGTTTGTAGTGTGTTGAATTATGTCCTCCTCAAATTTACACATTGAATTCCTACCCCTGAGTACTTCAGAATGTGACCTGTTTTTGGAAATAGTGTCCTGTAGGTATGAGAAGTTAAACTAGAGTAAGATCACACTGGACTTCTAATTAGGGTGGGCTCCTGATCAATATGTTGGGTGTCCTTGCAAAATGGGGAACTTTAGATGCAGACATACTCATAGGGAAATGCCAGGTGAAGAGGAAGGTAGAGATGCTTCAACAAGCCAAAGAACGTCCAAGACTGCCAGCAAACCACCAGAAGCTAAGGGAGAATCTTGCTTATAGCCAACTTTGCTCAACAGTTGGGCCTGGCCTTCTCACTTCCACAGCTCTGAGTCCACGTGTTTCTGCTGTTTGAGCCACCTAGTCTATGGCATTTTTTTTACATCACAGCTCTTGCCATTGGATTCAGAGTTGTGATTCTGTCGTCACTGAATAGCATATCCCTAACTTGTCTCTCACTATCGGGTCAGAGAGATACTTTCTCTTTAAGGAAAACGCATATATAGGAAGGGAGGATGAAAGTCAGAGTGGATGTCCTGGCATGCCTGCCAACCACAGGTCTCTTAGCTGACAGCTGAGGCTGCCACTGCCAACCTAATATATCCTCCATCATGAGACTCAAAGAAAGCTGTGGGAACTGCACCCATGATCACCCTGCACTTCCTCAACCTTCCACCCCACGTAACTGCTGCTGTCTCAGCCAGAGTGTCAAAAGGGACACTGTGAATAAATGCTGTTCTCACCCCTCTCTCTCTCACACAACTACTTCTGAACACATAGGGCAAAGGAATAGAACAGAATCAGCTGGAAATGGGGCTAGAAAATATGGAATTTAAAAAAAAAAGTCAGAATAGAAAATGAGCAAAACGGAAACACACTGAAGGGTGTGGGGGAACACTGACCTGGCAAGGAAAACATTGTGGTTGATAGTGTCAGCACAAGGAAAACATGGCTGGGGGCAGAGGGACTCACAGACCCTGCAATTAAGCCCTCCATGATATTCAGAACATTGCAGCAGACGGCCATCAGGGAATTAGGATGCTTTATTGTAAACGGAGTATATGTTCAGATCCCCCAACTTTTTTTTTTTTCAGTTTCTGTCACTGAACTCTCTGTGTGGTGCTTATGACTTTCACAACTAATGTAGAATACTGGAATAATGAAGTCAGGAGGCTGAGAGGTCATTCAGTTCAACTCTGTCATTTAGGTGTACAGTGAATTTAGCAGAAATGTCCAATGTCATATAGCCCACAAAGAACCAAGGTTAAGATTTGGTAAGTATTCTATGACTTATTAATGCTCTAGGTTGACTTACATAAAGAAAATAATTCTAAACTGACTTTCAGACCTTCACATCTCCACATCATTTGTAAAGTTATTTGAGAATAGGACATTAGATGGCTCTCTAGGGGTGTTTTTAATATAGAAAACACCTCAGAAGATAATGTAAGAAAGAAAGGCAAACAAAATTTATTCCAGCTAAAGCATTTATTTGAAAAGTATTTGATGAATTAATATAAAAATTTCAGTAAGTGTTTCTTGGCAATCTGGGTTTTCGGTGTTTAAGTATTTATAAAAACACTGACCTGAACGTAGTAACAGCACTCACTGTACGATACCCAGTTTCTTCACAACGCCGTGAGACTTGGTCCTATTACTCATTGACCTTATTTGACTTAAGAACCTGAGGAGAGGGTGACAATCCTTCTTCCAAGGTCATACCATTTGTAAATAGCAGCACTGACAGTCTGGCCCCCAAGTCTGTGTTCTTAGGCCCCGAACCAGATGGCCACTGGCCACACTGTGAAGCAATCTGCTTATTGACTTACATGTGTGTCCTCAGTAAGCAGTGAAGTGAAGACAGGACTTTATCCAGATCTAATCCACTTTAGAGTCAATGCTCTTCCTACTCTTGCCTCTCACATGATCCCATTTACACCTCTTCCTAAGATCCGGCCCGCTCCCCTCTTCGCTTTGACTCTGCAAGAGCCATTAAGATAAGGTATAGGTGTGAGGAGGTCTCAGTCCAACACAGACACCATACAAGCAGTGCTAGGGACTTGATCCCCACCACAAGCCCCCTAGTCACTGAACAGCTCTGGAGCTTTCTGGAGGATGTTGGCTCCTTGGGTGTCCCCCTTTTGTCCTTCCAAGAAAGGACTGTAGGGTCAGCACTACACAGGAGAGACTGAGTTTTAGTCTCAGAGCAGCCTCTGACGGGGACAGGCCACCATACAGGCTGGACCCATGATGCTTACTCTGTCTACTGAGCCCACACAGTTCTCTCAACGGCCTGGGATCAAGCATGACAACAGACTGATAAAGAACTGAGTGAGGTTCAGAGCATGAATTCCACAAAAGTCTTAAAAGATAGTAAACATCCCAAAAGTGTTCCACTCCCCAATCTCCATATGCACTGTGTTAAGCTGCATCCAATGTCCCTTTTATCTTCCTAACCTCAGAATCCTAAATATAAAGTTCCAAAAAGCCACAAGAATTCTTTGAAGGTGTCTCATTTTGGAAAGGAATTCCAATGAGACAGGGTTTAGATTGTTGCCTTCCTCTGATATGTGTATGTGTACACACATGCACACCACACACGCACACACCACATATTCACACCACATACACACCACACACACATAACACACACACACACAACACACACACACACAACACACACACACACACACACACACACACACACACACACACACCCAAACAGTGCATAGTAATGCTATTTTGACCTGCCTATTAAATCAGCTTTCCATATTTTGTGCTTAAAGAAGTTTGTGGACCATTTTCAGTATTGATCTTTAAACATTGCACCCCACCACCACCCAAGGTGTACTATCTAGAAAAGGATTAGGGTTGTAAGGACATAATAGCTTGGCACTCCTATCCGAGGAGACTTTGCGGTCACCTATCAGGGTCAATTCTGATGAACCTTATACTTTGAAAGTAAAGGACATGCCGGATCAGCCCCTGACCCAAACACAGTACGAGATAATGTGTAATCATATTGGTAAAGATGACTTTCCTACCCAGAGCTAGTCTGCGAGAGCGCTATCATCCCCAGAAGGCTTCAGTTAGTCGGAGATGAGAGTCATAATGTATTTGTGGCATCATTCTAAATTACTTTTGTCTTTTTGCCTTCCAATCTTGCTTCATTTTCTTTTTCCTGTCTGCTTTTAATTGTACCTCCTTCCTCCCTCCTTCCAAATTCAGCTCCTGGACTAGGAAGAGGTGGTCTGTGCTGTAAGAAATAAGTAAGTTCAGTTACTCTCTGAAGTCCTGCCTTAACAGTCTCTGTATTCCTACAAATAGCAGAACATTAGTGTTGTGATGGCAGTTAATGCATAGGCATTTTGACAAATGCAAAGAGCAAGTTTTGTGTTTTTCTGTTTCCTACAATGTCTACTGCTTTATCTCAAGCTATATGAGTAGTAAAGAATGGTGCCAACAAATAATCGAGTGTTAATCATATTGATGGTGACAGCATCTTTAAAGAAAACTTATTGAGGTATCCTTTATGTACTGAAAATTAACTTATTTTTAGTGGGAAGTTCAATGAGCTTTAGTAAATGTGCAAAGTTCCAGAAGTACCATTATTGTCCGATTCTATAACATTTCTATTGTACTGAAAAGAGAGATACTCTCTACTCCCATCAGCCTCAGGTAATCACTAATTTACTTTCTGTCTCTATATATTTGCTTTTTCTGAGGGAAAGACATTCAATATAAATAAAACCATATATGTGTGACATTTTATGACTTCTTTCAGTTAGCTTATTCTTTTAAAATTCACCCATATTTTAGCAATAATAAAAAAAACCCTTTTATATAACACCCCTTTGTATGGCAGCATTAGGTAGAGAAGAGAGTAGGATTTCAGAGGAAAGGAAATGTGGGGTTCAATCCAGTCTGTGGCACTTGCTGAGTCTTTGCAGAACTCCCTAGTATCTCTGAGATAGAGTTTCCGACCAGGAATAGCAATCCTTCTCTCAGACGACAGATATTAGACACTCAATAAACTCAAGTCTCTCCTTTGTCCAGCAATCTGTGTACTTCTCACCCCACTGCCTCAAACTGTGCAGTGAATCTTACAGCCTCCCTACAGCTTTCATGTCAAGTTTGGAATGAGAACCACATAATAAAGCAATATCAGAAACAGGATTCCACCAAAGGGAATCATGTCCTTCATTAGTGGAGCCCAGATGGTAAGGAACTAAGGGGATTGCCTTCAATTATATACTGTCACTTCTTATAAAGAATGTTAAATTGTATTGAATTATTTTTTTAAAGGGGGAAATGTGTCCAATTCTATGCTAGACTATTGTGCAATTTATGTTTATAGAGCTCTAAGAATACCCTTGTTGCCCACCAATTCTTATAAAAACTGCCTCCATTAGCATCAACCCCAGACTAACAGGTAAGCAAGCAGCAAAGGGTTGCCAGGTTCAGAGTAAATCCAACCCACTTCACATCCTCAACTCTCAACATTTATCCAGTATGGTCAAATCTTCCCTAAGTGATTTGGAGAGCTCAGTTCACAAGGACAGCAAAATCAACTGACTTGAACTCCTGCTCATTTCTCCAGCCCCCCTCTCTGATTGGAATATGTTCTCATTTTGAGTGTCCACTAAAAGGGGTTCTGGACATGACCCCATCTTGAATTTATGGAGATACTCACATGTAGCTATGAGCATCAAGTTCCTGTCCAAACCTACTCTCCTCCCCAGTCAACGTTTCTCCACTTTTCAGTTTATCATTACCCCATGTCACTCCGCATGTTGCTTTTTCTTGGTGTTTGTTATTGCTATATCCTGAAACACATACTTTCCCACTACTTCCCAGGTTCACTTTCTGTTAAATACAGTGCAATAGAAAAGGCTACAGCTTCTCCATAGCACTCCTAAATAAAATAGGTTTGCATGGTATTTTGTGTATCCCTCACTTCAAGTAAATGAAACTTATCTTTTTTCGTGAAATAAAATTCCTATTGTCAAACATAAATGAGTAATTTTTTAAAAATTAACATGATTTCCTCAACTTTGTGTACCAGTAATGTTATAGTATATTGTTGAAGATGGGAAAGAAGGATATTAATTCTGTTTCCTAAGTGATCGGTCTGCAGCATCATCAGGAGAATAGATGCATCTACTCTTGTCTTATGATAAAGCCACACTCACAAAGAAAAACCCGACTAAGGCTAGATCAGGACTCATCAAGCACTTACAGTGTCTCTGAAGGGAGTCTCATAACGCCTCTGGGTGTACCTAGTTTGACCACGGCAACTGTTGTCAAATAGCTGGGTCTTTTCCCCATCCTGAGGTCCAGATGGAGAAGATGGGATCCCAGAAAAGGGATTTTCATTTACTCCATTAGCATCTCCCGTGGATTTGAGAATCCACAAATGTGATAGAAATAAATAAAAATGAGACATGGGGGATACATCTAGCTGATGTTAACACAAATTTATCAGTATCCCCGATGTGCAAAAACAAAACAAAACAAAACAATAGCATCGACAAAACACCTTTACTTGGGTCAAAAACCTCCCTTTCATGTCTAGTAAAAGAATATACTTTTTGCCTAAGATTTTATTTTACTCACTTTAAGCAGCACCATAGGAATGTATCACGTGGCATAAATAGTTTACTAAATCTGAGATTTAGCAGAGATTTTCTCTCTCCAGCATCGGCCTTTTGTCCAGCAGATTACAAAATCATCTTCAAACAGGATAATGTAACTTTAATGGACAGACATCCCCCTCCCCAAAATTGTAAGCTCCCAATTCCAGTTAATTAACTGAAAGTTAACTTTTTAAAACTCAGTTAATGACCAAAATCACATGCGTGCATATATTTGTGTTTGTCTATCAGTCTGTCTTTCTTCCTATCTATCATCCCAATCACACAGCTTTCATATTAAGGGCTCTCTCATCTCGGGATTATTGGTTAAAATCAGATTTGCTTTGTAGCGATCATTCTGAGGCTCCAGTCACCACAGAATTCTGCCAGCAGCATCCATGCATCATGTACACGAATTACCAGATAAAGTCAAGCGTCTCCTACCCTGAGATGGCAGCCAGCTTCTGGTGTGCCTGACGGGCCATTTCACAGCCTTTGGTTCTTGTCTTGTGCATTTCGGCCCGGAGCGAGGGGCAACTGACCGAGACGTCCCCAATAGAAATGACCAACTCTCGGTACAGGGCCACTTGTGTGTTGAACTCTTGGACAAGCTGGAAAACAAGTCAGTTTCTTTCACTAAACATTCACTTATCATCAGACACTTAACTATTTTCGTGTACATAAACAGATTTCACTGACTTCTGTCTGGGTTGGCACCCCAAATCTCCAGCTAACGAACCTGTTTTAAAGATCAAGACACAAAGTGGCAAGTCTCTTTATCCAACGCCAATGTTTCTGTTTCCTCAGCAAGCTAGCCATGGAAGCTCCAATTGAGGTCCCAAATGCCCCCACTTTCAGACTCGGTTTCTAAAGAGCAAGAACGTCTTTGAGAAGCTATCAAGCCACTCCCAGGCCACTAGAGAATGATGCCCAGGACTCTGAAATAGATGCTTTCTCTGCTCCTGCTAGGATACGGATTTGAAGTCACACACACACACACACACACACACACACACACACACACACACAAAGTAGGACACAACCAGCAAACCTTTCCCTTCCTGCCGGGCCGCTGAACGCTTCTGGTTTGGACCCTGACAGAAAGACTGGCCACCTCCTGTCCTCTGCGCTGGGACCCTTCATTGCCTCTGCAGCGCTCCTGGGCTCTGTTTGGGTTTGTTTGTGACTGTGTCACCACCAAGCCGCACCCCCACCCTCTTTCCCTGGCGAGCCAGCCTGTTCACCCTCCTTTGCGTCTACCATTCTTCCCGGGGTCGAGGCATCACCTTTAGCCTCTGACTCCCAGGATCCAGACCCATGGCTCTTGTGTTGGCAGGGCCATTTCGACCTGGGTGTCACCCCGCATCTGGGGGAGTGCAGATTTAAAAATAGTACATCATGCACGTGATCGGCATGGCGAGGCTGAGGGTGGGGAGTGGTTGGCACTCAAGCAAACGATTAAGATACACGACTCCCACAACCCCCCCCCCCCCAGGGGAAAAAAAAAAAAAAAAGGCGCAGTTTTCACCCACCATCTTGCAGTCGTCCAGGGCTCGTTGGGTTTTGTGGGCGCTTTCGGAGCCGCTGCCCCTGCGCTCCCAATCCCCGCTCTGCAGCGGAGGCTTGCTGATCTGGAAGATCGAGGAGCGGGTGGACCGGCTGGGGCGCTTTTTGCGCCCATTCGGTGCAGAACTCATGCATACACATCCACTAAGCCGAAGCCGCTGGTGCAGTGCGCCCCGGCGCGGGCGGCCCGGTGGTTGCCCCTGCACGCCGCCGCGGAGCAGCCGGAGCCCCGACCCCGAGGCGCGCGCGGCTCACAAGGTTGCGGCTGGCTGCGCGGGTGGGTAACCTTCAGCTTGAAGGAGAGCCGGGGAAGCGCTGCCTGTGCGGTGCAGCATCGCTTCCACTAGCAGCGACGAAGAGGCGCGATCAAGTTCTGCTCAGCAGCATTGCCGACCCTGTCCCGGGAGCTGGACGCTGCTGGCGCGGGCTTGCACCGCCTTCCTCTCGGCATGGATTGACAGGCTGAGCGAGGAGGAACGCGCCGCCGGGCGGTTCCGAGTTTCCATTCAGATGGGGGAAGCAGCGTTCAAAAGCCTGCGCTGCAAGGTGGGGGGCGGGAGGGGGTGTCTCTCTTGCTTCGGTGTCTTGCAGCGGTGCGCGCTTCGCCTTTCCCCTCCCTCCACGGTCGCCAGGCTTGGAAGGGGCGAGCTCTTCCGCAGAAGGCAACTGGCGCTAATCTGCGCCTTGATCCCTCGTCTCTGCTGGCTGCTCTGTGTGAGGATCCCAGATGAATCCGTGGCGGGACTGGCAGACGCACAGAGTCGGTCCGGCTGACGTTGGTCGTGGCCCGGCACATTGATAGGACAGGAATACTAATGTGATCCGTCCATACAATCTCCTTCCCTTCCACAGTTTATGCACTTATCCAATCAAATTCCCGGGAACATCAATTGCAATATTACTTCATCTGCTCTATTATTAGAAGCGAAAAGTGTCATCAGAGTGGAGAACATTGCCACATGCTGGGACCTAAACATGGATTTCAAACAAACTGATTGGGGCTTAGGGCCCTTGTCATCTGAGAGGAGATTTTTCAGGGGCCATAGGAGGCAGCGAGGTATTTTGTTTCGAAAGGAAGCTCTCTTGATTAAGTCCAAGGATAGCCTTGTTTCCCTGAGTTGCTTTTGTTTGGCCTTTATTCCTGGGAGGGGCAGTGAGGTGAAGGCACAGCCTCATTCACTCAACTTGGTACTCATCCTCACCCCCCACTTCAAGTAGTTGTGTTTCAGAGTCTGCAAGAGTTTGCCAGCAGAGATTTGAAGAAGTAAGGACCAAAACAAAAAACGAACAAACAAACAAAAAAAACCAAAGTCTCCCCAACTCACAAAATGACCCTTTCTCCTTATGCCTTATGTGAGGTCAGAGTCAGAACCAATGTCAAGAAAGGATTATCTCCAGAAAGAGGTGGGGTTAGGTCCTCAGCCAATCTGTTTTCCCCTGACCGCTGACTTTGAAACAGTCCTCTTGGAAGGAAGAGGGAGTGGCAAGGTCCTTCAGTTCTGATGCCCTGAACACTTGCTCCCAGGAGAGGAGGGCTAAGTGAACTTGTTATCCAGGGGAAGTAGTTATGTGCTGAACAACCCTTGAAGAACGAATTAGAGGTTCCTGGTGACTATCTTAAGTGAATGTGAACAGTACACAAAGAGAGAAACTGGAAATGGCCAGGGAGGTGATATCGTAAATGGATCTTTGAAGTACCTCCAGCCTTTTTTTCTTTAATTTTTTTGAAATTAAAATATAATAACATCATTTTCATCCTTCCCTTTATTCCCTCCACCTCTTCCAATGCACACACCCCTTGCCCTTAAATTCATGGCCTCTCTCTATTTTTCTTCTAGTGGTCAGATTAACACATTGAGGTGGTGTGGGATAATATAAAGAAGCATGTTTGGCTGTTGTCTCTGGTCCTGACACAGTGCTCCTAAAACCTTTGTACTGTCTGAGTGAAAGGGGTAGCAGGAATGTCTCGTTGCAAGGAAGACCAATCCTTAAACAGCTCAGGACTTTCAACCCTACTCCCAGCTTCCAGAGAAGGAAGAGTGGTGTAGGGAGTTCACCATCAATGACCACTTCTTTATGTAGTCGTATAAAGAAACCTGTGAGAAACCCTTCACCCAGATGGCACTGGGAACTTCCATGTTGGGAGCAACATCTAGGTGCTAGGAGGATGGCATGCCCAGCACAGACGTGAAAACAGCATCCTCTACCTTGCCCTTCTAAAAATTTTATATATATATATATATATATATATATTATATGTGCACAGAATGTTCCTCCATTACCTCATCTCTAGTTCCTCCCCTACCCCCCCACTACTATTCCCTCTCACAAGTTCATGTTCTCTTTTTCTTTTTAAGCCCACTGAGTCCACTTACTACTATCAGTATGTGTATGGGTATTAGGGCCATCTTCTAGATCATGGGTAGCCTCCTGGGGGCTACATCTTTGAAGAAACTTACCCTCCCTTTTCCAGAAGCCATCAAGTGTCAATAACTCTTGAGCTAGGGGTAGGCTTCAGGACCACCTTCCTTGTCCACAAAGAGTTTTTTTGCCTAGGCTGATCTTGCTTGGGTCTTGTTCATGCCACTGCAATTGCTGTGAGTTTATATGTAGAACTGTCCTGTTGTTTCTGGAAAACACTGCTTCTCTGAGGTCATCTACTGTCTCTGGCTCTTACAATGTTTCCATTCCCTCTTCCATGATGACCCCTTAGCCTTGGAGAGGAGAGTATGTGATATAGATGTCCCATTTAGAATTAAACACTCTGTGGTCTCTTATTCTTTGCCTACTGGCCAATGGTAGGTCTCTGTGTTAATTGAAGAAGTGATGAACCAACTTGCCTCCATCTTAGATTTGAAAGCCATGCTGTAGTAAAGATAAACTAGGCTCATTCCTGTTTATGATTAAATCTGTTTCTCAAGAATTGGGCTATGCCCACCTGTAACCTTCTCTACAAATGGTTCTGTACTACCTATTCCAGGAAATGGCAGCCATAACTGTATTTCAAAAGGTTATTATGACCACCTGCTGTTATGACCACCTTGTTATGACTACCTTGTTAGCACTACTCTGTTTTGACCACCTTGCAACCATGTCTTTGTTTCAGGAGGATGTTATGACCAACTTGTTATGATTATGTTTTACTTCTGTAACCCCACCTATTTGCCTGCCAAATCTCACATTGGAAACCCCCTACTCCTGTTCTATAAAAGCCCTTATCTTACCCTATGTCCAATTCTGATCTCTTGAGCCCCATTTTTAAGGAGAGACAGCCCATGTACATGAATAAAAAAAAAACATGCTTTAACTAATTGGTTGCTTTAACTAATCTGGCTATGATGTGAGTCAGTGGCCTTTGTCCTCAAATCTGTGGGGTTAACAGAAGTTTCTCTAATGAGACTGAAAAATGCACTTATCTATGACTATAATGATAAGTCGTAAGCAGTTGGTTCAACACAATGTCCATTTAGCAAAAGAATTGTAGTAGGTCCTTCCCTAGGGCCTATGACCTACTTAGCCATGGAATCTTGGCCTTTTAAATATCAGACATGAGTTCCATCTTGTGAAACTGTTGTAAAGTCCAATCAGAAAATGGCTGATTATTCCTATTACATTTACCCACTGTTACATATCTTACCAGGCTAGTCTTTATTATAGCTCATAGGGTTCACAGATGGTTAAGAATAATGACTATGTATCTTCTTTGGTACTTTGGATAGTACCTTCCAGTACTATGAAGCTAGCTAGTAGGAATAAAGCTTCCAGGTAGGACACTAGTTTGATTTCACCATGTCTTATGATTCAAGAAGAGGTATCATCTGCAATAGGCCCTTAAGATCAAGTTCGGAGGATAACCAAAATCAATGACAATAGCCTGCAGTGTTTGTGGGTCTATGGGACCCCATTGACTAACAACTCTAAACGAAATAAGCCATTCCTAACACTGGGCGTTTTATTTGATAGTCTATGCTGTCTAGGAGAGGTACCTTATGCCATTTAAACTCCATTTAAACTCTTTTTATATATCTATATGCATATATTTTGGAAAACTTATACATCAGTAGGATTCCATATGGAGTTTTCCAAGGTCTCAGGTTACCATGAATAACACTTAAGATTGTCAAAATTTTAAAAATTTATTTTATTTATTTATGAAGGGAGTGGGGTGCATGATGCATGTGGAGGTCACAGGACAACATTTGTAGGAGTCATGTCTTCTCTTCTTCTACCATGTGGGTCCCAAGGATGGAAATCAGGTACTTAGGCATGATGACAGGCATCCATACTATACTTTCTGAGCCATCTTACTGACTCCAAATGTGTCCCTCTTCTATTTGGTGTTCCAGGATGACATACGCTTTTCAGTAATAACTGGAAATCGTTCCTGAGTTCTGTGAGTTCTTGCCGTGAATCTAGGGTCAACTCTAGGTATTGAGTGCTATAATGATTTGAATAGTATGGTACCTCATTGTTCTCAGTGAGAGTAGGATTGGAAAAGACATTACTTATTTGGTTGTGGAGGAAAACCAAAACCTAGTAGTTGGCTATCTGAATGAAATGAATATCCAGGTTCATTTTCATATTATTCCACAGAAGACAAACAGTTTTGCCACCGACACTAGAGAAAGGAGATCTCAGTGATTCTTCCCCATCTCTGTGTACAGCTACCTCTAGGCACATCAGCGTATGTATGTAAAAGGCCTCACTTGTCTCCAGTCTTTCCCCCAATACAAGAAGATGTAAGGTTAACCTGTAACCAGCCCATGGACTTTTTCTCTAGCTGAAGTCTCAGTGTGCTGTCTGCTTCATGTGTATAGGGAGGAAGGGCTGAAGAATTGATAAACCACATAATTGGGATTTGGTGGGTGATGAGGCTGAAGGAGGTGAGGAATAAGGCAACAGAGGGACTATGGAACTCTAAAAAGACTCGGGCAATGCCCATTTGTTCATTCTTTAAGTAAACCCCACGTGTTACCATTGACTTATCATCATACAATCCCTCCACACACTGAAGAGACCCCGCTGTAGCCCATGGTTGATAGGGTTGAGGAAAATAAAAGGAATAGAGACTGCCTTTTCTGGCATGTGGCAAGAGGATGGAGAGCAGGGCACTGGCACTCAGTGTGCTGGTAATCTTTTGCCACTCTTCTGGAATTTCACCCCCTCTCTTTGCAGGAAAATAGTGACTTCCACCAGATTTGAGTACTTCGAGCTCCCCAGTAGTGTCTTTCTACTCCAGCTACGGCCATCTGGTTTTTACCCTCCCCATTCTGCCTAGAGATAATTTCAGCAGATTAAAAGGAAAAAAATAGGCAACATAATTGCATTACCCTGTTTCCATGCAGGAGGTGGGAAAAGGGGGAAAAGGAGACGTTAAGGAGTCAAATGCAGTGCCATATCTTAAGGACTGCAGACTCGCACACCTGCTGAGGATTACTCAGAAATTGTCACTTGCATGTGCCCTTTGCCTTTCCCTGATACAAGCCATTTTCCTAAAAGGGGGAAAAACAGCATCAATTCCAGAGCTGTCTCTCCCAGCTACAAATGCTGTAATCAGAATAGCAGCAGGCAGGCTTAGTTCCCTCACCTTCCCCCACACTCCAAACAGCAGGAATTTACATTCCTGAGGCTGTCTGACTTCCAAGCAGAAGGATAAAGTACAGTTGAAAATCTCAGTAAGAAGGACATGTTTTTCTAGTTACCTAAACCTAGGTTGGAAGGCTGTCTGATCACGAGTTCCCTACAGGTCATAAGGTTTTGACGAAGGTCACATCATAGATTCAAACATAAGACACACTTTATATTTCATGTCCTCTCTATCAGAGTTTAAGGGGATTCATTTTGACTTGGGAGCCAGAGAAAAGAGTATCAGAGAACATCAGCCTAGAGTAAATACGAACAATGAGTACCTTTCTTCTGATTGGTGCTTGAGGGAAATGGAGCTAGCTATGAACTGGCCTGGACTTTCATGGAAGGAGATGCTGAAGGCAGGTTTTACCTGGAGGTCAAAGGAAGTACAAAAGAGGTGAAGGGGAAGGCTTACTTATCTGAGAGGGTCTGTGACAGAGACAGAGAAAAAGCACTGAGATGTGGATTCTAGGAGCTGGAAAGATATGTAGGGGATAATCATGCTATTATTATTATTTTTGGTAGTGCTCAGTGATCTGATATCATTATGATGAAAGTAATGAGTAAGTTACATGACAAATGGTTTATTTCTACTAAAAATAGGACCAATGCAAAATAGTTGAGACATTTATCTATTGGTTTTATAAAATTTGTTTTTGACAGGGCAGATACAGATTTTCTTGGTCCAGAAGCTTATAGGACTCCAGTTATTTTTTAAAGTTTTAAAGAGAAAAAAAAAACCCTCAGAATTTGAATACAAAATCACATGTCTGATCCTACAAGGAACTTTATGGTTAATTCCCATCTTTGATGCATCTCATGTGCATAAAGGACATGCAGTGTTTGGCTTTTGGTATAGTTGTTGCTTTCTCTTTTCTGATGGTAAAACCTTAAATTCCCATTGCGCAACCTATCTTCTCTTAATTTCCCCATATGGCTTTGAGTGTGAACCCACATTTTCAGATTGATCAACAAGAGTACTATACCCTAATGGCCACAGTGACTGGTTTAATGATAGGAGTGAGATTTCAGTTGAACCAATGAACTTGAGCCTTAAGGTCTCTTCTGTTCACTTTGGTTGACACACATGAAGTTGCAATTTGAAAACTGTTTTGGTGGGCTAGAGGAGGGCTCGGTGGTTAAGAGAGAGGATTGCTTCTGCAGAGGACCTGAGTTTGGTTGCCAGCACCCACATTGGGAGGCTCATGATTACTGTATCAGCCCCAAGGAATTGGAAACTCTCTTCTGGATTCCATGGATGTCTGCAATCATATGCACACATCCACAAATAGCTATACATGTATCTGCATAATTAAAAATAAAAATTTGAAGATCCCATGTTTGGTTTATGTATGTGACAGCTTTATGTTTTAATTTTCCATTGGAGCGGTTCACTGCTGAGTTGAAAGCTACAATTGCTGGTGGCTGCCTTTGTCATTCATGGTCCCACACTGCCTCATATTTAACTCAGGGGATCAAAGTTGAGAAATAGACAAAGACATCATGCTAAAATGTAATCTAAGTGTGTAGATCCAGCACGTTAGAGTTCAAATTGCACTTACAACCTCAGCTAGTTGAACAACAACATTTTAAATGAAGTTAGTTGGGTTTGAGATACTATCATGGACAATCAAAAGAGTCTGGGTTAATATAATATCTAAAGAACCATTAATCAAAGATATGGGATACCTCTGACTAATCCACTATAAAATACTTACTGAATGTTCATTGTGAGCAAGGAATGGTAGACATACAAAAGCAGGTCAAGTGAGAACAAGATTGGATTCTTCCTTGCAAGGAACGTATACTTGAAAGAGAAAACAAATCCACGAGGCCATCAAGAACAGGAAAATGTATAATAACATTACTCTCTGTTATGTATAAATACTACAGACATTTAGAGATGAGATAGATCTCTGGATGATGTCATTAAAAAAGACAACCCAAGATAGTTATCAAAAAAGAGGCAGATGAGGGGAGTTGCAGCCCTTAGAGAGCACATCTAATAGCAGAGAGTGGCTTAGAATAAGAAGAGCAATCTGAATAGAGATATAAAAGGGAAGCTCATGTGGTAGCATTGTGAGTGAGGTAGCCTGAGCAGGATAGACTGTCTGGCTCCTATGCTTTGAGCAGAAGAGAAACTGTAATGATTTACTTTGGATGACAAAACACACATGATTTGAGGCCACATTGGGAAATTGACATACCCAAAGGACTAATCTTTCTTCCACCATTGACTTCCCACACATCTGCGGAAGGGGTCTTGAAGGCTGAGCAATCAAGGATAGGACTTACACATAGATGGGAGTTGATGGCAGCTAAGAATGGAATAGTTCACAGTAGAACGTTCAGATCAGAACAGTTGGATCCTGACACTGGGTTGGGAAAGGTCATGAGCAAAAGAGGACTGTTGCCATTTTTCAACTAAGTGAATTAATGAGAGGCCAGTGTTATTTAGAGAAAATTAATTTGGCAGTGAGGGGTATCATACATCAGAAAAAAGAAAAAAAAAACAGTGAAACCAGTTATTAAGCCATATAATAACCCAAGTGGAGGAGATACCCAGCTGTGTTGAATAACAGCCACTAAGAAATTAAGAGTTTTAAGGTCAGAGTATCATTTTGCAAACAGAACTGACTAGAAAAAAAATATGAACACTCCAAGGTAAACAGAAATTTCATTCTTTCATGGAAACAGAAAAAGCCCACTGGCCATTCTCCCCGAGATTTGCATGTAGCTCTGGCTCTACAGAACCTTTCCTGTTTGAAACGAACCCTGGATATATATATATATATATATATATATATATATATATATATATATATATATCCATTAGTCAGCGTCTCCAGGATGCTTTGTCTGTGGGTTTTACTGAAACCTCCAATCCATTTGACTAAATGTTTTCTAGCCAACCGCAGCTCTGGCCTACCCCTTGTCTGTACCATACCGGGCTGGCCATTTGTCAGCCACTACTTGGCTGATGCTCTTTTCTTCTCCTGGCCTCACTAACCTTGTCTGGAACAGCCACTTCTCCAGCAAAACTGGGTTCCTTTAAGGACACTTCTGGGCCTGCCAAGTATGCTAACACATACTGGAGTAATCCTGTAGGGGACAGGATGTCTACAGTGCCTGAGCCTCAGTTGTCCTTTGACCCATGTGTGTGCACTAACTCATGCTGGCTATCTGGCAATTTTATTTACTATCCATATGCTATTCATCTCTCTCTCTCTCTCTCTCTCTCTCTCTCTCTCTCTCTCTCTCTCTCTCTTTCTCTCTTCCTTTCTCATAGCCCACACAATAGGTCCTTACCATCCCAGTCTTGATCTTGTATGTTTGATGCTTAGTCTTGTACATCTCCTGATAGGTAACTGTATACACGGACCTTCCCGAGAAATCATACAGTGCCTGGGTGTTTATGTGTATGTAGTTTTTACATGGAAATGAGAGGCTGTTTATTATTCTGCAAACTGACTTTTTGCTTTCTCAACATTGTGTTCAAAGAAGCATCATCATCAGTGTCCATCTCTCTCCGTATTGTAATTCTGCATGATATTCTAGAATAATAGACATAGTTATCTAAACTGTTTCCTCAGTTGGGGTATTTAGATTATTTCTAGTGTTTTAATACTATATTAATATTACTTATTAATAATGAAATTCTTAAGATGGTCTTCTTCATATGAGAGTGTATATAAAACTTTAGAAAGTTATAGGAAGAAATGAAGTTGCTGGGTTGTAAAGTAGGTGGATTTTCATTATTTATTTATTTTTAATTTGAAATGCTGAGGATAGAACACAGGGCCTTGCACATACTGAGCAAGCATTGCTCATTATCACAGAGCTTCATTCCCAGCCCAAATTTACATATTAAAGATGCTTCAGAATTTCTGTCCAGAGTGGCTTTACCAAATTACATGCAGGCTGACTATTTATGAAAGTGCTTGCTTGCCCAGGTCCTGGTCAGTTTGACACCATTATGCATTTAGATGTGTTCCAACACAACTTTCCCATTTCACTTTGGTATTCTTACTTCTCAGTCTTCAGTTTCTCTTTCCAGGTCTCAGACAGTTTTAACAGAGAATCTCTATGGATGAATATGTGCTAGACAGACAGACAGACGGACACAGACAGACAGACACACAGACAGACAGACACATACACACACACCTCAGCTCTTGTGGTTCCAAGACTTTGCTCAAGTTCATCACGAGTGGATGTAGCCCCTTTCTAAAAGAGCAGGCTTCTGATTGCTTACAGTGGGACAGGAGAAAAGTGGGGAGGATGATTCAAAGCTGGACCTGGTGGCTTAGGAGGCTGAGGCAGGAGAATTACAGGTTCAAGTGAATTCAAGGTCCCTGAGCAGCTTATTGAGCCCTTGTCTCAAACTAAAGAGTGAAAAAAGGATTAGAGATACAGCTGAGTGTTGAAACACTGCCAAGTGTGTGTTAAGTCGTCGTAGGTTCAGTTCCCAGGACCACGAAAGAAGAAAGAAAAAAAAGAAAGATAGAAAAGAAGACAAGAAATGAAAGAAAGTGATGAATCCTAATTTACAAATCTGAGAGGTTTTTTTTTTTTTTTTTTTAAATTTACCTTTCCCTGACATAATTTAACCATTAGAAATATTAGACTAGTGATAGATCAGGGATAGAAGGAAAAATTTAGAAGTTAGAAGTCAAAAACTGTTAATAAAGCCCTGAGAATGTATGAGTACCTAGGCAGGAGTAAGTGTACAGAAAACAAACACAGGAGAATGCGAACTGCACGCTAATGCATGTCCACAAATAAGGGGTGGGCTGGGGTAAAGTGAGCAGAGACATGGAGAGGGGGTTGTCAGAGAGCAGGAGGATCGTGGGGCATGTACTGTCTCAGAGGGGAAGGGCATGGTGACTTCTGGGGAGTGACCTGTGTGTTGTCTCAGAGGTATCAAGAGTGAAAGGATGCATTTGCATTAAAAGCACTCACTGTGGAGTGTCGTGTATTTATACTGACGAGGTGCGAAACCTCAGTTATAAGTAGGCCATAAGATGAAGCAGTACAAGGAGGGGCAAGGACCAAGTCTGAGGGCAAGGAGAGACAGAGTGACAGCCATTGAAAGGAACTTCTCATCATTTTTTTTTTTTAAGAACATGCTTGGCAAAGAAGGGAAGAGTTAAAGAAAAAGCTAAGACAAATGCCACTTTTAGAAGAACTTATAATTATAGGAGAAAAGAAAAGCTATTAGAGACGCGATAATGCGATCCCATGTACCAATGAATGGAAATGTACTGATTTTTTTCCCCCAGGCAGAAAAGTCTTGAATAACCTTCACAAGAATTATTTAAAGGAACACTGTCAATAAAATCTAGAGTTAATACATTTAGGTCCTACCAGACATTGTGGTGTAACCACAGCACTTAGGAGGCTAAGGCAGGAGGATTGCCAGTTCAGTGTTAGTCTCTTCTTCAAATAGATTTTAAATGTGGTGAGAAAGGTTTACAATCAGCAGGAAGGTGCTGCTCCAAAACTGACTTGTGCTGTTTCTTTGAAGCTGTTTCTAAGTAGCAAATCTACAACTTTTCTTGCTAACCTGTTGCAGCATCAAGAAAATGCAGCCAGTGAATTCACCTTTAAGTATATTTAAAAGACTTGAAGAGAGGTAAGTTAAAAGAGTAAACTGTTTTCCCCCCCCCCAAAATAGAAGTGATGTATCTTAAACTCTGACAACAAAAAAGACACGAGAGTGGGAGAGTCCTCTTAACTCCATGGTAGGAAGGACTTTTGGCTTCTGTCCCCTGAGGGGACTGGAAAACAAAAGGACCCGTCTAAGAAACTTCCAGATGCAGGGTTTGATGCCAGAGAAGGATCTGGTCCAAACGCTTCTCTTGGCTTGCTCTGGCCTCTAACCACTTCTGTGGAATTTGGAAGGCGTTATGGGATACCTAAGTTCAGGGAGTCTGGCAGAAGCAGAGGATGTCTACTTCCTGTTTGGCAGCAAATGCAGCCTCAGGACCTCTCACTTTTTCAGGTGCCAGTGGGGAGTCCACCACCAGCTCCTCCAATGTGTTAGATGTGATACAGTCATTGAGACCCTATCCTCATCATGCTATTTCTTGCATCTTCAAGTGTTCATATCAAGTCAGGTTTCTGATTCAGGCAGAGTGAACTCAGTTCCTTTGTCCTTCTTCAAAGATGTGCAAAATACTTTCTGTCCTTTCCGTACACTTGAGGGTCAATCTCAATAACAGAGTCTCTGATATTAACCCAGATGAAGTAAACATAACTTTAGTGTACCTTCATAGCATATATAACTTACACCTCTAGTGTCTCATTTAAAGTCAAATGGCTGCTTTAATAATCAATGTTGCTTTTATTATGCGACTGAAGGAAACAAAATATACATATATCTTTACACAACAACATTAACTAGAGAAACAATGTAATGATATGCTTTTGATCAAGTTTAGGAAGAAATACAAAATGGATAAGACAGAGTAAACATTGATGAACAGAAATGCACAAAAGGAAATGCCTCTGGGTTATCAATACTTGACTACATTTTGTGTATGTTTAAAGGAATAACTACTTTTTATACATTTAAGCTTTCAAGTTATACTATAATTATAATTGCAATGAAAATTATGAAAAATAATCTTATTCATGTAAACTGAGAAGAAATAACTGAATCTGACTCAATCCATGAACATGCTGAAGAACCACTTATTAATATTGGTAGCAAATAGATAATTCTTTGCTGTAAGGCTAAAGTAGATTACAGTGAATTTCAGTGCTGAAAGATATTTATTTATTTTCTTTTTGTAACAAAGATAGGTTGTCATTGGTAAATCTTAACTGATAGCTGGCATTCTCAGGAGACTAGGTTATCTGATATAAACAAGTCCAAGAATTAGACATGTTTCCCACTTGTGTAGATAAGGAAAATGCCAAACTAAGAGGGCAGTGTCATAATAAAGTAGGACTAGGGTGAGAAGAACTGACTCTCTTAGTGGCAAACTGGCTGGCTGTGATGCTTCTTGTGAAGAGACCAGGCAAATTTTGGAAGGTTTAGTTTGGTCCAGATGCCCAAGGAGGCCTTATCATGTTTTGGGTTGTTTTGTTGGGGAGTTCCAAAAACATTGCTTCTGTTTTCAGGGGCTAAGTATTTGGGAGATGCTGGTCAAAGGATTCAAAATTTAGCTACACAGTAGAAGTAAATCCAAGAGATCTTATGTTGACTACAATTAATAACAATGTATTATATTTTTAAAGAAAGTATATTTTTAATAAATTTTTATTCTTTTAAGATTTCTTACATATTCTGCTCATATGCACGCTCCACTCCTCTCAGATCCACTCCCACCTCCTCCCCCTCCCCCACTTCATGTCCTGTTTTGTTTTGTTTTTAATTACTCAGTTCAGTGGGTGCTGGCCATATACTCATGGGTGTGGGACCATTACATGAGTGAGATCAACCATCCAGGGACTAGACCCTTAAAGAAAAGTGACACTCCCTCCCCCAGGAGGCGTCAACTGTCAATAACTCCTCAGTTAGGGGTGGGGCCTCATGAGCTCTTCTCTGCTTCAGGTTAGAATGTCATTTGTCTTGATTTTTGCAAGTCTTGTGTAGGCAACCAGAGCTGCTGTGAGCTCATGACTGCAGTGTTTCTGCCATGTCCAGAATGCTGCTTTAGTACACTTCTCCCTGACTCTGACTTTTACAGACTTTCTCCTCCCTCTTTTTTTGATGGTCTCTGAGCCTTGTGTGTATGTATGGGGTGATGCAGATGTTCCATTTGTGACTGAGGACTCCACTTATACTTATTCTCTGCCCTTTGATCTGTTGTTTCTTTTCTAACAGCTCTCCGTTACACAAAGAAAATTCTTTAATAAGGTCTGACACTAATCCGTGAGCACAAAGATATTAATTTAGAGGGCGAATTCAAACCATGCACATTTAGCAGAATAATAGTGGTAGGTTCACCTCTGGGGCCTGTGAGCTCCCAACTATAGTTCTTAAGCAGATTAATAGGACAAGGCATATATTTTCTCCTTTGGAGCCAGCCATAAATCTAATCAGAAAGCAGTTGGTTAGCCTGTAATATTCTTGTCACTATTGTACCCATGGGCAGTTCTTGCCACACTGGTCATTATTTTAGTTCACAGGGGTCACAGTGGATAAGACTATTGGTGACTCCTTTGACCTCCAACAGCCCACATAGTACTTTTTGGTACTAAAAAAGAAAGTGATTTTTAAGTGTTCTCACCATACAACAATAATAAAAATCTGAGATAATAATTTATGTTAATTAGTTTGGTTTAGGCATTTTGCAATGTTAAAAACATCATGTTATACCGATAGAAATATACAATTTTTTGTTTTGTTTTTTCGAGACAGGGTTTCCCTGTGAAGCCTTGGCCATCCTGGAACTCACTATGTAGTCCAGGCTAGCCTTGAACTAAGATTCACCCGCCTCTGCCTCCCGAGGAAATACATAACTTTTATGCTGGGGGAGGGAGAGAAATTGTCTTCAGTAGTATAGCCACTGGTATGTTGCCTATATTCCTATAAATAATGCTCCCATAAGTCCTAGTTAAACTCATAAATACACACACACACACACACACAGAGAGAGAGAGAGAGAGAGAGAGAGAGAGAGAGAGAGAGAGAGAGAAAGAGAGAGAGAGAGAGAACCAAAAAAAAAAGAAATAAAAATAAGAGGACTACTTGGAAAGAGGAAGGGGATCAGGGGAAATGGAAGAGTGACAAGAGAGAGTAATAAGGGTCGAATGTGATTGAAATAAAGAATGCATACATGAAAATGTCATAACGGAACCGTTCATTATATATAATTAACATATGTCAATAGAAAACTTAAGAAAAGAAGTACAACTTCTAGTTGTCAATGAAGAAAAATAGGAGAAGAAGAAAATATTAGACAAAACTAAGTTTAAGGAACATTCTGCAAAATCCTTATTGATTTTCTTCCAAAATTCTGGAAAAGCAAGGAAAGACTGAGAAACTATGAAGACCTGTGGAGGCTACAGAGACACATCAATTGGACCCAGTGCAGCACTTCTGGATGAATCCTAGCTCAGAAAAGGAACACGTTTGAATGATCTGTGAATTCCAAGTCTGCACTATTTGAATACTATTTTTTTTTTCATTTAAACAAGACCACTATGGTTGTGTGAGAGGGTTGCACTGGGGCAAAACGTTTACAAGAACTTTCTGTGCTATTATTATAAACTCTCTACACATTTAAAGTTATTCAAAAATAAAAAGCTCATTGCAAAACAAACAAACAAAAATCCAGCATGATTCATTACCTACTATCTGCTAAGTGCTGAGGATGGAAAGACAAATAAAACAGGTCCTTGCTGAAGAGGACTCCAGTCCCAAAGTAGAAATAGCAAGTAGCATCATACACTATTTGTGAGAGGAGTCTATTGGGAGTGAGTTTCCCAGCAGCCAGAAGACAGGGGAGCAGGCTGAGAAGAACTCAATAAGGTTCTGAGGTCAGAGAGGAGCTGATTACAGTTTGAAGTGGGGCTCCATTTTCTAGAAGGATCTAAAGATCTGGGAAAAAATGAAACACAAGTTCAGTGACACAGACCATGCCAATTACTTTTGGGAACAGAGAACAGTTGCAATTCAATGACCTCATTGGTGTACAAATTTATCCACTTGAGGCTCATGGTTTTGGGCAACAAGAGAGGTTTTAGGTCTGGAGTTCTTTGTGTGCTACATCCTTTAGATGATAGTGTCTAGGGAGGAATGAGTAAGAGCTGGGTTGGCTTGCAACACAGACACTGATGTACTTGACTGTGGATAGGAGAAGAGAAAGGCTCATATTTTGCCACTGAATGAGTAGTGGATCAAAGTGATGTGAAGGCTTCAAAGGAGAGAGGTACCAAGTTGTTGAAATTATAAAAATAAAATAGGGAAAGTTTAAGTGTTCTGGAGAATGGAGGTTGGGCTCAGATAAGGAGAAAAGAATAAGGAAAACATTCAAGGCAAAGAAATGGGAAAGTACCACAGCACAAGAAGAGGGTTCAAACACAAACACACTATGTATGGGGAATGGCAAATGTATTGTTTGGCTAGATAAGAGGCTTTACATAATCAAAGAATAATCAAGGAGATTGTAAAAGTGTTTTGGAGCCAGTTTGTAATTGATGTTGAAATATCAGGCCAAGTGTTTTGGATGACTGCCTTCCATAAACAATAGAGAAAATTGATTGGAAATTTTAGAAGTGAAAATTTAGCAATATTTTGAGAAGGACCGTGTATAGAATGGATAGAGTAGAGTTTAAAATGGGAAGGATTGTTATCCTAACACAAAGGAGTCTGGAATTAAAAAAAATAATAATAAAGGAAATGTATGTGGTAGGTGGTGGAGACTTTACGAAGGAAGGAAGGAGGGCTTTGATGGGGAGAAAGGATGTGTGAAGGTCTATGGAGTTCTATATTTAGGGGACTGAATTTCATCTACAATATCTAAATCCAGAAAGGCTGGTTGTAGGAAAAATTAGCTGAGTGTAGATGTATTAATACGATGTGATAATGAGACGAAGTTATACAGGACACATCTGAAATCTAGGGATGTGATGGGCTCAAACTGGATATCTGGGAATCTTCTTGGTGAAAGTACAGCTTCAGCTCCTTCAGGAGAGTGTATAGAGCAAGAATTCTCTGAGCAGTCTGTGCATCTCTGACCCAACATAATGATGGCTTTGCTTTTTCCTGCCTTCCCTCTCGCCGTGGGAGCTGTCTTTCTTCCTCTTCATGGGATTCTGGTTAGAGGGAATAAAGTTATAGAGTGCCACTTTGCATATGATGGAGAAAGGTCTGAACACAGTCTGGACAATCAAGGCTTCCATCCCTTAAATATGGGGAGCGAGATGATTAAGCATCCTAACTCCTTACTCTAGAACTAATGACGAGGTAGATGGGGGGAGCCAGAAAGGGCCGCATGTCCACAATATAGAGACAGCCTGCTTGACAGTGAAGCCCAATGAAGTAGTGAAAGGATTCCAGTGATGTTAGCATTGTTTAAAGTGTTAAGATTGGACATTCTTGGATTTAGTCCTTCCATATAGCTGCCATGTGCCATCAAGCCATACTAGGGTTGAGCTGGGGGAGGGAAGAGCTATGACTATTGCTGCCTGGCAAAAGCAGGCTGACTCATCCTGTTCATCCAGATATTTAGATGATTTTTAAAGAAAAGGATTGATTTATTTTTATTTTGTGTGTGTGGATGTTTTTGCCTGCATATATGTATGTGCACCATGTGCATGCAGTGCCCATGGAGGTCAGAAGAGGGTGATGGATCCCCTGGCGCTGCCATGTGGGTGTTGGGAACCAAATCTGGTCCTCTGCAAGAGCAGCAAGTACTCTTAACTGCTGGTCTCTCTCTCCAGCCCAGGCTGTTTAGAACTTATACTGATGGTTACTGATGGGATTGTTCAGTTCCTTGAGTATAGTACTGGCTACATAGACTGCATGTGTGATAAAGTGACACCAGGCAGTGATTAATGCAGTGAAAAGCAAACTAGCACGAGAAAGATAAATAAGGCAAAGTTGTTGGGTTCTACATTTTTTATTGGTGTGTTTCATTGCACATAGTTGGGTTTCATAATTAGGTGCACTTATTTCAAAACATCAAATAGGAAAAAGATGTTATTTTTTTTCACAAACAGAAAAACTACAGATAAACCCTGATCTATTAACTAAACTATTTGATAGTGTAAAGCGATAGAATAAGTTTAATTTTGATTTTAAAAAAGCCTAAGAAAGTATAATTATAGTTCGACATCACTTTTAAGCGTATATACAAAACCCCTAAAAAACATGAACAAGGAAAATCTATATAGGGAAATACTGCTATAGCATTACCAATCTGGGTTTGTACCTCCTGTGAGAGGTAGCTTGTTTTGGAGGCATGGTCTTGTTTGTAGTTCTGGCTGGCCTAGTACTAACCATACAGACCAGGCTTGCCTTGAAATTATTCTGACATTACAAATACACACCACCATGTCTGGCATCTTTCTCTTATTCCCTTCCTTCCTTTATTTTACTCTTTTTTTCAGAAACAATGTGTATCACCTTCAAATTTATGTTCCCAGGTCAGACTTGAACTTGTGATCCTCCTGCAAAATCTTCCAGTGTGTTGATATTACAGACATGTATCATAATGCCTAGCTTTAAAGGTTGAGTTAATATAAGAAAGAAATCATTTTTCATATTATCAGCTGAAATATGTCAAGAATTGCATGGCAGTTTTTTTTAAAAATATTTTTTCTTGCCATACTAGGAAGCAAACTCAGAATCTGGCACAAATTAGGCAAGTACTGTATTACTGTGCTACACCTCTAGTCTTGGCTTTATAGAATAAAATCATTCACAAAATTGGCAGCAATTTTCTGAGTAAGTTAGGAAGAAAAAAATGACCAATTATTGTAGAAGATATCTGCTGAATATTAGAGGAGACCTTATTTATAATGATGAAGCACTAAAGATATTATCTTTAAGATGTGTAAAACTACAAGAGCTCCTGCTATAACTTGCATGAATAATACATTTGAGATGTTAGCCATCATGACACTAAAATAATAAATGCAAGGAATATATATTGGGAAGGAATCAGTATATGTATGCATTTGTGTAATCTAGAAATAAAATTAAAGGTAAAAGAAGGGGTATGCATAGTTAAAATTAGAAGAAAATAAATAATCATCATTATAATCTTGTTACCTAGAAGAAAGCAGAGGCAACTTCTCACCGCTCTTTGTATCTTCATTTCCTCATGGGGCTTTGTGTCACAGAAAACTATAGTAAATACATTCAGAACGTGTTGCTTTTTATTCTGTACTTCTGTGCTTTTCAACACACTTTAACATTTTGTTTCAAAGGCACTGGGAAACATTAAACTGTCACACGAATGCAGTGAGAGAAAAGCAATGATGGTGAGTGGAAATCAGTGTGGCTCCTTTAGGATGCCATCCCGGATGATGAAGATGCCCACATCTTCATCAATGTAGTGTGATCATTACAAATGGAAGTGACCAATTAAGTGTCCCATCCCTCTGCCTTATCAATGGTAACAGTCACTTTCCTGAGTGTGATACGGAGAGCGATACACATGAAGGAAGGGGGAACACCTTTTTTTTTTTTCTTTCGGAACCAAAGTTCTCATAAAATAACAATTATTCTTGCAATGAATCAGCCTTAAAACAGTTTTTGTATATCAAAGGCAAGAATTTCTGTCATTTAGAGACAGAGGTAAAAGGAGTGTCAGATAATTCCCACCCACAACTTCAAGCAAGTTATTGTACCACTAAAGTCTTAGGAATTTCTTTAGTACAGGTCTCTCAAAGCTGTCACCTACGCATGTGTATTGGAAAGGTCATAGCATCCCAGGTAAATAAGATTGAACAGAATTCTGTACCCACTCACATGCTGGCAAAATTGTTCAAATATTAGGATTATAAAAAAGACAGAAACCCTATAAACCCAACTATGGGAAAATTAAGCCAATTGCAAAATAACAAAAATATGGCTTTAGATTTCTCTCTTGCAACATAGAACACCAAAGGACAAGAGAAGTTATTGAGCCAAAATTTCAAATTTATCCTCATTTAAGCTGTCTTTTGTATATGAAATAAAAGTCATTTAAATATAGTAACATACATTCTTATTAATAAAATTTTTGATAAACAAAGGAGACATGAATTAGTGCAAAGAGATGGAAAAGATATCAAGAAAACAGTGTATGTTTTAAAAATATGATCACTAACAGAATTTAAAAGAACTTCCAACTTTGGGAAATTTTAAAGAAGAGGCCAAATTTCTAGTAAACGGAGTAAAATAGTTATATGACTCATATAATAAATGGTAATTATAACTGGGCAATAAATTGAAAACATCAGAAAGCACTTGAAATAGAAAATAGAGGCAAGGTTTTTTTTCCTTGAGAAATTATGTCAGGAAGGACTAAAGATTGTAAGATTGTGGCTTAATTTGAGAAGGTTTAATTTGGCCTGATGGGTTTCTCCAGATGCAGGGTCATTTAATTAGAAAGCCATAACTATAAGCCACAGTTTTATCAATTCAAGGTACCACATGACTTCATGACTGGAAATGCAGTGGGAAATTTAAGAAGAAAGTTCTTATGTTATAAAGAGTAATATCCCAAGTCTCCATATAAAGTGTTCTTAAATTTCTGAATTTCTCATATGTGAGAAAATTGTAATGGATAAGATAGGCAGTGTCTGAGGAGAATGAGGATCTGGAAATTGATGATGTGTTCTTAGAGAAAGTCCAGTCTAGGATGGATCCTCGTGTATTAGTATAATGACTGCCCAAATCTTTGGATGACCTCTCTACTACACAGGTACAGGGTATGCACCAATACCAAGGCTAATGACTTGGTGGTAATCGCAAACCATAAAATTATGCATCAATAGTTATGTAACAGAGGGAAGACAGACTTTGCAATTTGAACCTGAACAAATGGACTAGCCAGTGAAACCAAAGGGCAATATTCACATAAACACAGGGTGATTCTAAGTCACTGCAACACATAATAAAATCTCTAGTTTCCAGCCAAATATTACTAGACATGCAAAGCAACAGGAACTGACCATTTCTCTGGAAAAGATGGGAGTCAACCATAATAGGACCCCAAGTGAGGTCAGATGTTGATTATCAGATCAAGACTTTACAGAATTAGAGAAAATGCCCAATGAACTAAAAGAAAAATGGTCTTGTTATTTTATTTTTTTCAATTCTGGCCCCCTTTTTTTTTTTTTTGGTTTTTCGAGACAGGGTTTCTCTGTGTAGCTTTGCGCCTTTCCTGGAGCTCACTTGGTAGCCCAGGCTGGCCTTGAACTCACAGAGATCAGCCTGCCTCTGCCTCCCGAGTGCTGGGATTAAAGGCGTGCGCCACCAACGCCCGGCCTCTGGCCCTTTCTTAGAATCAGCTTTCCAATTTCTGCATAAAGGCTTGCATCAGTCGATAGAGATAGCATTGAATTTATAGGTCAGTTTAGATAAACTCTTAATAATAAATTATAATAAATAATATATAATAATAATAAATAATAATAAATCTTTAAGTCCATCACACACGTGGACTATCTCTCCATTTACTTACAACTTCATTGTTTCTCAGCAGTAATACCCTGCAAATTTTGGTGTACAAAGCAGCTGCTTCTTTTAAAGTTATTTGTATATACTTTCGTTCCTTTGAATACTATTTTGACTTGAATTTTGTTGCTCTGATTTTCAGATTGATGGTTGGTAGTGTAAAGAACTGTGATAGGCTTCTGCAAACTGGTCTTGTATACTGTATACTTTACTGAACTACTCTATGAATTCAAACACATACAAGTATTTACTTTTCAAAACAAACTTTTAATTGAAAAGAATTTAGATTTATAGAATTCTTATGAAGATAGAAAAGGGCCTTTCTACATACACCATTCATGTAGTTTATTTATTTGTACTTGGATACCCCAGACTTTTCTACATATGGAATTACATCATACTTAAATAACAAGAGTATTAATTCATTATGTTTTCAAAATCTGCACCACAATATAGTCTCAGCAATAGTGTGTAAGAGTTACTTTCCCCACCTCAGTGACACTTGCTATCATTTGTTTCCTGATGATAGTTCTTTTGACTGGGATGATATGGAATTAAAAATAGTTTTAATTTGTATTTCTTTTATGTCTAAAGATGTTGAACACTTTAAAAATGTTTATCGGCTATTTGAACTCTAGATGAGAATTAA
>CABHPQ010168513.1:0-24897 GCA_902168405.1 Peromyscus aztecus | reverse complement strand
ACCAGGGGACAATGTCCAGAAAGCTGGCTTTAAATGCACCTCTGCACAGGTCCACCGCTGCACAGAAGTGAGAGACCCACTGTGCTCTGGGGCTCTGAGGGTCTCTCACTCCTGTGCCGCGGTGGTCCTCTGATGGAGGTGTTCCGCTCCACCTTGGCTACCCTTATCTCCCCTGGGGTGGCAGCCTCCATTGCTCCCTTCGGCAATGGGGGGGAGGAGAGAGGAGGAGGATGGAGCAGGCAGGCGCTTGGCACCCTCAGTGTTTAGACATGTAGGGAGACAGATGGAGCGTGGGGGACTGGAGTGTACACACAGCGCTGCCTCTGTATATGTCTGAAGGAGCTCACAGATAAAACTCAGCAGGGAGGGCCAGCTCCTGCCTTCCCCTCCACCCCATGCCTGTTGCAGAGCTGGCATCTCAGGCCCCACCCCACCCCCCTGCTGAGGTCTCCTCTAGGACTCCACCACAAACCCAGCTGGGACCCACATGCTGGCCCGAGAGAGGAAGCTTTGAACTGGTGTTTGCTCCGATTCTGGGTCACAGAGACCCAGGAAACTAAGAAAGGGACAGAGGAGAGACACAAGTGATAAAGTCCGACACGGGGCAGGTCCTGGAGGTTGTCCTGCCCTTGGGTCACACCTCCAAGGAGGGGCGAGGAAAGAGAAGGGCCGAGGGTCTCTCTAGAGCTGCAGTTGTGCATTCCTGCTAGATACCCTGTGCCCTGTGAAAGAGCGCGTCAGCACCGAGGCTTGACGTGAGCAGATGAATGTGGACCACAGCCTGGGGCCTCCCGGGGGGGGGGGGGCCTTGGCTAAGCCAGAGGAATCTTGGCCTGGATCTGCCAGGCCCAGCATGGCTCCTCTGCTGCAATGGTGGCAGAGACCTCCTGCTGTTGGTCTTCACTGTTGTTCTGTGAAGCTGACTGAGCAGCGGACAGCAGCAGCGAGGCTGCTGAGCAGTGAGGTCTCTCTGCTGACCACAGAAGAGAGATGGACGGCCACTTGTGGTGCCGTGAGCATGGGTTGCCAATACCATGCCATTGGGGCTGATGCCAGGTCTCCAGAAAGGCTAAAGGGAGGGTAGTGGGGGAGCTAGTCCTGGGGTGTCAGGGAGTGGGGGCCACAGGCATTCCCACCTCCTCTGTCATGGTAAGACCTTCCCAAGCCACTTTAGCATAGCTGTCCCGGTAGGTCCCGAGGCAACATGTTCTTAGCCTTGTCAACACATCTGTATTTTGCCACTGGTCTTTGGTATCTGGAGAGGCAAAGGATTCGGAGTGAGAAGGCTGCTCTCCTGGCCTCTCCACTGGGACGGCTCACAGCAACCCCAAATCCAGTATGTCCAAACTGGCCTCCCAGTTACCCATCTCTTCCCTACGCCTGGGAGCCCCAAGGTCCTAGAGTATCTTTTATTTTTTCTTTATTCTTTACTGCCATTTTTCCTCAAGGACGGACACTTCCACCACCTCAAGAGGCTCCATTCGTGCCTCCTACTTCCTCCCCTGGTCCAGGTCACTGTCCCATCTTCCTTGGGTGACCTACTTGCTGGTCCCCTCCTGCCTCACACTTGGTTTCACTCTGGCTGCCACAGTGGTCTCTAGAATATGTAAATGATGTCAATCCCTTTCATGATCAAGGCTCGTTAGTGGTGTCCCTTTGTAGTCGGAACAAAGCCCTCCACCCTTCATTAGGTCTTATCTGGGCCTCGTCACATTTCCCTCCCTTTTATCCTGGTCTCTCAACATAGTCTGACTACACTCATTCCAGCTTTCCTAACCAGCCAGGCGCCCTGCTGCCCAGGACCTCTCACTGTCTGCATGCAGCCTTTCCCGGGTTCTCAAGATGGCTACAAGCCCCACATCCTTCGTGTGCATCGCACAAGCTTTTGCTAGCAGTATTTATTCTAAACTGACTGAGGAACCAAGTATACCATCACTAGCTCCGTCACTAGACCCCCAGCTCCTTTGGGGCATAGCCACATCTGTCATGTTTCACTAAACCCCCAACATCCAGCCAAATGCTTGACACAGAATAGGTGCTTAATGAACATTTGTCGACAGAGTGAGCAAACCCATGTCTGATTCTTGAGGGGAAAGTGCCCTCTGCTGCTTCCCTGAGCGTTGTCTAGTGTCCTTAGCCTGGGCATCGATACCTTTTCTCCCCTCACTAGCAAATACTGCAGAGAGGTCGTTAGGGAGGTGAAGTCAAAAACCACAGGGAGCTACTAGGATGGCTGGAATGCTAGATCCGGAAAAGAGCAAGCGGCAGAGAGGCCATGGCGGGACCAGACCCCTGGGGCACACCGGCTGTCAATGTACGGTGATGTGCTTGCTTAGACATCTAGTCTGGGAGGTTTGTTTGTTGTTTGTTTGTTTTTGAGACAGGGTTTCTCTGTGTACCCCTGGCTGTCCTGGAACTTGCTCTGTAGACCATACTGGCCTCGAACTTACAGAGATTCGCCTGCCTCTGCCTCCTGAGTACTGGGATTAAAGGCGTGTGCCAACACCTCCTGGCCTCTGGGAGTTCTTTAAAAAAAAAAGAAAAATTTAAAATCCCCAGAGTTACCATACACTCAAGAAATTCCACTCATGGGTGCATCCTCAGGACTGAAAACCTGTGTGCTCACAGCCACCAGAACGTGAATGGCCGCAGAAACATTATTCATCAGCCCAAATGTGGAAGCGATCCAAATGATTCAGCAATTCAGACTGTTGGATGTATTCAAAATGGATGAATACAATGTAGTACATTCACACACTGGAATAGTGTTTCACCATAAAAGGAATAATGCACTCATATATGGTACGACATGGATGGGCCTTAAGATATGGTAAGGCCACTTATTATATGGCTATATTTATACAAAATGTCTACTATAAATTAATCCACAGGGGCAGAGCAAGAGCGGTAGTTGTGGGATTGGAGGGAGAAGTGGGGGTGACTGGTAATACACATGCAGTTTCTGAGGTGATGATAGAATGTTCCGAGTTAGTGGGGATAGTTACATAAGTTGGTGACTATCCCGAACGCCACTGAATCATACTTTAAAAGGACAAATTTTATGGTATGCAAATTATATCTAAAAAAATTAATTAAAACCATGCCCAGAAGGGGAAAACCCAGGAAGCAGTTGCCATGAGTGTCTTGGTTCAAGCTGTCCCAGACCTTCAGAGGAAGATGAAATGGGACAGAGGCTGAGCGGGAACACTGAGCGTCTCTCTGATGTCCAGGCTGCAGCTGCCCTCTCCTCTTTTTGGCAGGGACAAACTTCTGCCTCTCTTGAAGGTCCAGACCCACTGCCTTGAGCTCTCCAGCTCCTGCCTTGCTGTGCAAATGGCTCCTTTACGGTTGGCCCAGGGGCCCATCCTCCCCCTACTTTGTTGGGAGAGGCGCACGCTTTCAGGCCTAGGATTTTACCTTCTTCTCATTTGAGGGTCTATGATAACCAAGGCAGTGCCTTTCTGGAACTCAGCGGGGTCGTGCTGAATACAGCTGATGTGAGGATACGTGTGCATGTGTGCACGTGTAGACGTGTTCAACCAGCTACCCCTTTGCCCAGAGGCCTCTGCCACATGTCTGCAGTCCTGTAACAACACCTTATGCCAAACCTGCCTGCCCTGTGTTTGGTATCCTGGGACAGTCTGGAGTTCCCTTTCACTTGGGACAGGTTGCTGGCTTCTGGAGGCAGAAGAGGATTGCACTATGCAGACTGTTTTGTTCCAAGTTCTGTCTAGGTCTGCAGACTCCTTTTCCCTGACAGGCCAGGGATGATGGAAACTCCCAGGGTACCCGGAGCTCTCACTTCCGGAGGGCCAGCTCTGATCTGGGAAAGAGGACTGTGGCTCCACCCTAATGGAGAGGTAGGTAGCCATCCAAGAGTAGGATGATGCCCTTTGACACCCTACTTCTGTGGCCCTACTCCCCTGGGGCCTGGGCGGGGCCCTGCCAATCCACCTTGGGATGAGTCACTGGGGGCAGGCTCAGTTGCCCGCTGCCCGCCCTCCACCCCCTCCTCAGGGTGTGGTTGCTGCAGGTCTGCTGGCTTTCGCTGGTAAACACGGAATCCATGCATCTCTGCTTGGGAAAATGGCCATGACCACGTCTCCACATCAAGAGTAGTCTTGCCTGCTGCGGACTGGACAGGGCAGCCAAAGCAAAGAGATGTGTGTGGTGTGTGTGAGGATGTGTGTGTGTGTGTGTGTGTGTGTGTGTGTGTGTTGGTGAGGTGCCGATGGCAGCCTTAGCAGCAAACTCAGAATCCCAGGAGTTCAGGAGAAGCTTAACACCATGTAGGTCAGCTGAGCTTTAGGTGGGGAAGGAGCATGCAGGCTGTGGGACACAGAGCTGGACCCAGTGCAGATGTTGGAGCTCTGGCTACCACCTGGGCCTCTGCTCTCACACCAGGTTGCAGGGACAAGAGGCAGTGAAGCCTGTGGGCAGCTGGGATTCCATCTCTGCATGAGACCCTATGCTCAGCCCAAAGGTGCACTGTCTGCTTCCAAAGCCTAGCGAAGTCTGGCATGCCGCGGGCTGAGGGGGCCATTCATGGCTGGGGCTGGGGCTTACTGGTGAGTCAGACCCTCAAGACCCTGGTCCTGCAAAATGAAGAGAGTACAGCTGGGGTGTTCTGTGCAGGAACCCTTCTTGTTCCTTTTGCATCCCATAATGAGGTGGTTGTCCTACAGGGCCATCACACAGGGCGCTCTGCCTCTTGACAGCCCTTCTGCACACAGGGAAGCCTGGCGAAGATGGTGCCTCATCCACCTGACAGGTAACAGGGCCATATGTGCATGCGACCTCACTTGGAGGAGTAGGAAGCCGTTCTCATACCTGCCCCAGGAGGACCCGGAGGTGGGGGCTGGCTGAGGTGAACTCTCTGAGGCAGGTGCCTTCTCTTCCTGCCTCCCTCTCTAAATACGGGAGATGCTGTTTCATGGCAGGAAAGCAAGAAACCGACCCACTCCCAATTCTTAGAGTCTTTTCCATCCGAAGCCAGCACAACCTTTGGACTTCCTAGTTTCGTGAGCCGATAAATGATTTCCTTAGGATCAGTTTAAGTTGGATATTTGTCACTTCTAACCCAGAAAATCTTCATTAATAAAATGAGAAACCTGAAGTTCAAGGTGGCTCAGAGGATGTCTGCCCACTACAACAGAGGTGGCAGGCGCTGAGCCCAGGTACATCCCAGTTTGGGACAACTTGAGAGCCACTGGATCCAGGTACTTGCCTCTGTCACCATTCTCAGGCCATCAAGCCAGGCCATCAAGCCAGGACATAGAGAAGTCCTCAAAGGGCTTGGAATAGCTCTTTCTTCCTTCCTTCTTTCCTTCCCTCCTTCCCTCTTTCCTTCCTTCCTTCCTTTCTTTCTTTTTAATTAAAAAAATTATATTGAAAGCTGGGCATGGTGACTTTAATTCCAGCACTTGGGAAGTAGAGGCAGGTGGATCTCTATGAGTTCAAGGCCAGCCTAGTCTACACAGTGAGTTCCTGGACAGCCAGGGCTATGTAGAGAGACCCTGTCTCCAAAAAAAAAAAAAAAAAAAAAGATATTGAAATTCAGGCCTTGTATCTGCTAGGCAAGAGCTCTCCCGCTGAACTACATTCCTAACCCTAGGTTGTAATTCCTTTAATGTAACGTTTACCGGCTCCCTATTGTGAGGCAGGTCTTGTGCTAGGCCCTGAGGCCAGAGTAGTAAACAGGTTCATGGAGTGCCAAGACCAAGTTTACTAATGACTTTCTCACTGTAGGGCTCTATCAGTGACACGCTGTTTGACTTTGGGCAAAACACACAACCTCTCTGAGCCTCTCCCAAGGAAGGGTCCACGAGACAACGCAGCTGGAGTAAAGGGGTCAGCAAACAGTGGATGTGACCAGAGCTCTTAGGGGACAGCATCATTCCTGTTCTCCTTACTTCCCGGGGGCTCCTCCTGCGCTGGCCGCTGGTCGGAAGCGCAGAACAAATCCAACAACAGTATGGGGGTGTAAGGCTAGAATTCACAAGATGCCACCAAACTGTGGGGGGTCAAGAGGTAGCCCAGAGTAGGGTTTGGACCCAGAGTAACACTGCAGGAGGTCAAGGAGGAGGGCTGCCTGGGGTTGGAAAGGATGGAGACTGGTAAAGGAGAGCGAGTTCATCTGGGGATGACATGACCTTGGGGTCGGACAGGAAAGGAGCAAGCACTGGTTCTGAGGCTCCAGGGAAGGGGTGTGCCTTCAAGAAGGCGCTTTAGAAGCCCATTGCGAGTTGGGGACAAAGCCTGAGCCATGACTGCCCTTGAGATGGAGAATGGAATGGGAGGGACAGGTGTGAGAAAGATCTAGAAAACAGACTGCCCAGGCTATGGAGACTCAGACTCCTATGACGACACAGTGGTATGAGAGCCCAAGAAGTCTGAGGTATCTCCCATGAGCACAGGGCAGACAGGATCTGGCCTTGATAATGCTGCAGGATCCCTTTCAAGTGAGCACTGGGTCTGGGGAGCGCTTCATTACAGTGCTGTGTGGTGGTAATGCAGTCGGGGTGGGAGGGGGGGACGGAATATACAGAGGGTCAGATCCTATGCCAGGAACAGGACTTGGTGAACAGAAAACACTCCGTGGCAGGCTCAGTCTGTGGGTGCCCAGCTCAGAGAGGGAGGAGAGGTGGCTTTCTAGGCCCCAACCCAGGGCCTGAGGAGACAACCCAGCAGAAAGGTGTTCTCTAGTCGGATGCTGCATCAGACGCTGTGAGCCAGCGAGCCAAACAGTTCTCAGACCCTCCTTTGTAAGTCTCCCAAGCGGGCCCGGGGTCAGTGAGCCAGGCCTGTTATTCCTAAATGGAGGCTGCGCACAGGCCCCAGGCACTCAAGCCTCCCACCCTGAGGCCTGCTCAGGTGCCCGACAATGCAGCTGGCAACAGGCAGGCAGCTCACACCCACCCCAGGCCTGTCTCTCCCCAGCCTCGCTCCTGACAGCCCAGCCTCCCGTAATTGCCTTCTAAAAATATCCTTCTCCCCCCACCCCCACCTCTTGATTTCAAAATATTTAGTTTTCAGGGTATTTAAAATGAGAGCTGGCGGCTCTTCCAGGCCCAGATAACCAAACTAAACATTTATGCTTTGGACTGCATTTCTCTGAATTGGCTGAGATCTTGGGTTTGATATGCAGCAGCAGGAGGGAGGGGAGTTGAGTGCAAAACAGATCATGTGCCGGTCTCCTGAGGGCTGAGGGGCAGCTGATCTACTCGCCCCCCCCTTCCCTTTTTTGAGGGACACCTACCGCTGTTCACATGGAGCCGGCCCCTCACGGTGTCCTTCCCAAGGATGTTCTCAGCCTCACAGACATACTCCCCAGCATCTTCCAACTTCACCTTGTTGAACTGTAGTCGTGAGTTCTTTCTGGTTTGGAAGAGGAAAGAGGGAGAGAGGTGTGAGCCAGGGCTACCGGGGGAGCTTATCAGCGGTCACCCACCGCGTGGTCACTTCACAGAACCACAGTGGCTGTGTAGGCTGGGTGAGAAGAAGGTGCCTCAGGCCGGCTTTTTTTCTGGAGTGCAGGTGGTACACTGAACCCTGGAGCTGGGAGGGAGATTCGAACCCTCAGGATAACACAGGGTGCATCCAGCCACAGCACGCATGCTCTAAATCTCTGAGTTTTCACATCTCTTTTCTTGGGGTTGGGTTTCTTTGTATCATTTTTCTCGGGGAAGAAGGAAGTCACATGGCCGCATCTCTCATTCCCAGCTGCCTTTGCTATCCATAGAAAGAACAGCAGATTGTCCCTGTTCAGTGTTATGGTTTGAGTGTGTTTCCCAGAGTCCACTGGTCCCCACTGCAATGGTGCTATTAGGTCATGAGAACACCAGAGAGAAGGCCCTCATACTCTTGATTTTGGAGTTCCCAGGCTCTACAACCGAAGACCAACCCCATCCCTGTGGTGATATTGTGTTCCCCAAAATATTGTGCACCCTAATAAACTTATCTGGGGTCAGAGACAGAACAGCCACTAGATACAGAGGCTAGAAAATGGTGGCACCCACACCTTTAATCCTAGCATTCCAGAGGTAGAAATCCCTCTGGATCTTTGTGAGTTCAAGGCCACATTGGAAACAGCCAGCATGGTGACACACTCCTTTAATCCCAAGAAGTGAGCCTTTAATCCCAGGGAGTGATGGCAGAAAGGAAAGGTATATAAGACGTGAAGACCAGGAACTAGAAGCATTTGGCTGGTTAAGCTTTTAGGTTTTGAGCAGCACAGTTCAGCTGAGAGCCATTCGGATATGAGGACATAGAGGCTTCCAGTCTGAGGAAACAAGATCAGCTGAGAGGTTGGCCAGGTGAGGTTAGCTGTGGCTTGTTCTGTCTCTCTGATCATCCAGTGTTCACCCCAATACTTGGCCTCAGGTTTGATTTTATTAATAAGTACCTTCAAGATTCCTGCTACACATCCCTACTGTTTACAGGTAAACCGTCTGGATACTATGTTAGAGCAGCAGCATGGACCCCGACTCCCAGGTACCTGGGAGGGCACCTGTCTGATAGCTTCAGTGGCAACTGTACCAGTCCAGGGTACCAGTCCAAGTCTGTGGCTCTCTCCTACCATCCACTCAGCCTTGCCATTAAGGGGGCCTCTGTAGCCTCTTCTGCAACAGGCTTTTGTTTCATTCCTTCCTTGAACGTCTAACAAGCACCTCCCAGATGCTGGAAACCATGTACTCCAGGGTCCGGAGCCTCAGGGCTGATTAGGGTATCCTCTTCTTGTATATGGGCAAACTAAGTCTTTAGAGGGCTCTTGGGTTGCTGGCAGACACTCAGCAAAGCAAAGCAGAGGTGGACCAGGAGCTGAGGACCAGTGAGGACACCAGAAGCTCGGGCTGCCCCTTCCTCTAGTCTCTCTCTTGAGTGGCCTGAGGTCCAGTCCTAGCAGCCCCTCCTCCAAGCTGTGACTCTAGAGCATGGGGTTTGGCTTCTTTCTGAAACCCTGACCAAATCTTGCGTCCTCCCCAAGGTTCCCCCGCAGTACTCTGGGGTGTCTTAGTTCTGCAAGGCTCTGTTCACAGCCCCCAATCCTTCCTGCATCTGATGCACGCTGGGGTCCAGAAAGTGCTCTGGATAAAGCCAGGGACCCGAGAAAGGACACGGTGTCTGTACATGCTGTGACCGCCTCCTTTTTTTAAGTGATGGATAAAAAACCCAGATTCCTTGCATATGCACAGTTGGCTAGAGTACAGGCAGGGTAGAGCCGGGCTGCCACCGCCCGGCCTGAGCCCCAAGGCTGCAAAAGAGAGCCATGACACTGTTGGCATGAGGACTGGGATGGGAATGGGGACAGGATGTGGGCTTTGGGGAAGGAATGGGGCGGGGAGAGCTGAGCAGAAAGCACCTCCCTCTTGGCTTTACCTCTGCCTTTGGAAATTGGCCTCGTCTCAAATATCTCACTCTCAAGATTCCCATGAGCTCGCTGCAGATTGATGGACCTTACTGCGGTGGTGATGGCCTCGCCAGTGTGGTGACAGTGACTTGACTAGATGCCCTGTCATTCCTGCTTCATGCTGGTCTTTCTCCCTGGGCTTGTGCCTGCTCACGGTTCTCCTCTATCAACTCGTTTCCTTCGTGGAGCAGAGCCCCGGAGGTCCCCCTCCAACTAAGCACACATCCGCTTCCCATCTCAAACTAACTAGATGCCACAGGGTCCCCACTTCCCTGGGACAAAGCTTCCCTCACTTTCTTGCATGCTGGAGAGGCAAGGAAGTGGGGAGGGGGTCAGCTGAGGGCAAGAGAGTTCATGCACCGGGGACCCAGAGCCTGCAAGATCCTCATGGTCACCCACAGCAGCACTCAGAGGAGCTTTCCTCATAGGATGCCGTTTGTAGCAGGACAAGGCGGCCCATCTAAGGAGCAACACAGACTTGGAGGAAGGACTCCCACCCAAGGGCACAGGGGATCAGGATCAAGGAGCAGCAGGGCTTGGCAAAGCCCCCCCCCCCCTTTCTGGAGAAGAAAGAGGCGACAACCTCTCTCAGGTGTGGCAGGCATCTTGGTTCACTGAGGCTCCAGAGGTCTCAGGGAAATGGGATCCAGAGCTACAGCTGAGAATGGACCCCCAAGGAGAGCTCTCTTACACTCTCCTCATTCTTAGGTCCACCTGGAGTCCCTAGGATTCAGGGTTCTCTCCTTGCCTTCCTGGAAGGCAGGCAGGGTGCACACTCCTGCCACCCCATCAATGCGCTGACCCGGGTCTGCCCCTGGGAAGGTTGCAGTCCCCGCCTCCCTAGCCGGTTCTCTGCTGGCAGCGACAGGCTCTGGGCAGCCCCACGTTCCTCAGTGCCTGCCTCCCCTGCCTGCCTGAGGGGCCTGTCCCAGCCTGCCCCTCATAAATAAGGGAACATGCGGTTCTGCAGGGGAAGGCCTGTGCCCTGGGCTCGGGGGGCAAGTGTTCTCCTGGCTCAGGAAGGCCTGGATGACACGGCAGTTTGGCGGGCACAGAGACAGACAGTCAGCCCCTGTCGGGAAGGCCGTCTCCGCCAGCCAACAGAGACGCCCGCCCGACACTGAATGGAGCCTGGGCAGGTAGAGCATGAGGAACTCAGGGAGGAAGGACAGAAAAGAGTCAGAAAGGAGGCTCCCAGCTCCATGCGTGCTTGCGTGTGTGCGTGCGTGCGTGGCTCTGGCTCCCGTATGAGGTGTGCTCAGTGGGGGAGTGGGTAGTCTAGAGAGCTGGCAGTTCTCTTGGAGTCCCTTTGAAGGTCCCTGCCACGGCCCACTCCTCCACAGCTAACAATTTACTGCCTGGAGACCAGGGACAGGACAGGTGGGGACAAGAGACATTTCAGAAGGCAGCACATGGGGAAGGGGCCGTGTCATACTTGAGACAAGGGTCCACCACCTAGGCCTTATCTCTGGAATAGGTCACCCATGTATCAGATGAATCTGTGGCTTTACCAGGAAGTTAGTTATTTAGAAGGTTGGACTATCCATAGGGGCCCTGTTCGGCCTCTTGAGGGACGACATCACAGTGCAGGAGGGGAGGGCCGGTCACACACTTGTCAGTCTCACGCTGAATACGGATCTCTGCTTCCAGGCTTATAGGGGAGCAGGGGGAGGAGGTGGAGGTGCTCCCCCTGAGGAGGAGTGATCGATTTCTCAATAGTGAGATGAAGCTAGGTCTAAAGTACTGTCAGAGGACGTGGGAGCTGATTGGAGGGCTCGGGTGGATATGCCGGAGATACAGCATTTATGCTGGGCCTTGGAGGGCTTTGCCAGGGACAAGAAGGGCAATTTTCCTAGTACAGGGGACAGCCTGGGCCCAAGTCCAGGGCTGTGAAAGGAAAGACCAGGGGTTGGGCCTCTAGTAGGGACAGATCAACAGGATGGTGTGATGTTTAGGCCAGCAAGGATTGGGAGGGCCCCAAGGCTATCAAATAAGGAAGGGATAATTTCGTGGAGGTCTGGTTGGAAAGGATCATCTGTTGCAGGCACTTGTGGGGGGGCCGAGAACTAGAATCCTAATATTATTATTATTCCAGATTCTATGCTGGAAATTGGCCCAGATCCTCATGAAGGCAGGGGCCACAGCTGTCTTGTCCGCCACTGTATCCCGAACCTCTAGCAGAGGGCTTGACACAGTCAATACTCTATACCCACAGGTTAGCTGCACAGATGACTTCACAAAGGGGCCTGTGGCCCAGGAGGTAACCGAGAGTATGGCAGGAGAGGGGAAGAAGCTAGGAGGGGGGGAGGTCAAGTGGGAAACATTTAGGGCAGGGAGGTCGTGTCCACCCGCAGAGATGACAAGGGGCAGGTGTTGGGGGTGGCTGGGGGTGCACAGCAGAGGAGCGTGACAAGGAGCAGCTGAGGGTGGGGCCGAGGGGCTGGTTGGGAGCATTCTGGGTCAGAGACTCTGCAGGAGTGTTTGGGGCTCAGCGGGCAGCACAGTGTAGAACTTGGACGAAACTGCCACCATGCCTCCAGCTGCAGGCCTGGGTCTCAGAGATGTAAAGCCGTAAGAGGGTGGCATCACCCACTGGTGGGGAGGGAGAAAGCAGCAAAGCCTAAGATGTAGGAAAGCCCGGCACCAGTGGAATCTGGGAGAGAGGTCTGACTCACAGCAGGGCCAGCTGAGAAGCCACAGGGAGAGGCAACAGGTGTCCCTGTACCTGGGAGGCCCAGGCTTGGGAGCCCGGAGGTCGTGGGTGGAGGGGCTGGGATGTGCTGAACTGGATGCCTGGGGTAAGACAGTGTGGACAAGATGAACGGAATGGAACAGGGGCCTTAGGTGACTCGCATAGTGGTGGAAGGATCCAGGGAAACGAGGCGACAGCGGGAAGGGGAAGGTGACAGCAGTCAGGGATAGTGGCTTGGAAGAGGAGTGGACAGGATGAGGTCTTCTGGGAGGGCGAGGGAGAGAGGGTAGAGTTACCAAAGAAAGGCAAGAACTGGTGGTGCCTTAGCAGAGTGGAGCATGTGTGTGTGAATGTGGTGTAAGTGTGAGTGTGTGTGTGAATGTGGTGTGAGTGTATGTGTGTGTGTGTGAGTGTATGAGTGTGTGTGTGTGAATGTGGTGTGAGTGTATGTGTGTGTGTGTGAGTGTATGAGTGTGTGTGTGTGAATGTGATGTGAGTGTATGAGTGTGTGTGAATGTGGTGTGAGTGTATGAGTGTGTGTGTGAATGTGGTGTGAGTGTATGAGTGTGTGTGAATGTGGTGTGAGTGTATGAGTGTGTGTGTGAATGTGGTTAAGTGTATGAGTGTGTGTGTGAGTATGTGTGTGAATGTGGTTAAGTGTATGAGTGTGTGTGTATGTGTGTGTGTGAATGTGGTGTGAGTATATGAATGTGCGTGTATGTGTGGATGTGGTCCCAAGTAACCAGTTTGTCTTTGGTTTAAGTCTTGGAAGGAGCGTGGAGGCAAGTCCGAGCTCCGGAACCCTACTTCTCCTCTCAGGTTGCGGGCCTCCGAGGTGAGGTAGAGTGGCCCGAGCCTGGACACTTTCTGTTGTGGGGTAGGCTGATGGTCTCTAAAAAAAATACCTTTGTTTGCATTTTTTGGAGGGCTAGAGGAAAGTGATATCTCCAAAGGGGGCAGTTGCAAGCTACTCTGGGGGGTGGGGGTAGAAAAGACTTGAGGGGCTCCTTAGTCGGAACACAACGTCTACCTAGACTCCAGAGCCCACAGAGAAAGGTCGGGTAGAAGTGTGTTTAGTGGCGGACAGGCAGGAGCTGCAGAGACTCCAGGCTCTCCTGGCGCCTCCTGCCCCTTGCCTGGATAGAGTTGAAGGTTTCTTCCCCAGCCTGAAGACTCAGGGAGTGTGCACACCATGCTCCTGAAATACTCATTCGGGACTAAAGATAATCTTCATGCAGTGGGGGAGGGTCACAGGTAGACCCCCCTGATGTCAGTCAGTGGTCTCTTCCCACTTACTAAGCTCTCTACAAATGGCGGCTTGCCAAGCCAGGACCCCATCTTTTATCTTATGTGACTCCCCAAAGATTTTCCACAGACGGGGTCTTTTCTCCTAAAACTGCCAGGTTTGGGATCTCTCGGATGCTAGGCCTTTGACAAGCAGGGCTTCTCCCGCGACAGACGACAGCTCAGAGTCAAACGGCCTCCAACCTTCAGACACAGAAATTGCTTCATCCCTTTTTCATGGTGAGACAGGGTCTCATCTAGCCAAAAACTGGTTTCAACTTGCTGTGTAACCGAGGATGACCTTGAACTTCTGATCCTCCTGACTCCACCTCCCAAGTGCTGGGATCAAAGGCCTGTGCCACCACGCCTGGTTTTATGTGGTGTTAGGTTTGAACCCAAGGCTTTGTGCGTGCTAAGCAAGCACTTTATCCACCGAGCTGCATCCCCAGGCCCCAGGAATTGCTTAATCCTTGTCCATGGTCTGCAACACCAGGGCAGGCCTGGCCTGAAGGGCTCAGCAGTCAGGGAAGCACTGGGTGCGGCAAGGAAGGGACCCTGACTGGTTCCACGCTGGGCTTGGGGATAGGACTCTGGCCCTCCCTTCCAGGACCAGAAGCTGGCGGGATGGAGGGCAGGTGGCACTGCTCACCTGCCATTGCCGTACTTGATGCGAATGTCACGACTCCGGTTGAGCTCCTTGCCGTCCTTGAACCAGCGGTAGGAGGGCTGGGGGTTCCCCGCCGTTGCCTCACACTTCAGCGACTGCTTCTCACCCACCTCTCCTGTCTGGCTCTTCATCTTCTTCAGCTTGGGCCGCGTGGCTGCGGGGTACAAGGCAGGGAGGTGAGTGTGGGGGTGGTGGGGACAGTGCCAGGCAGGAGCGGGCAGAGTCCCCATCTTGAGGCTGCGACTGGGGAGACTGGAAGGCACCCCCCCCCCCTGGCATTTTTCTTTAGTTCCAATTCAACCCGCATTAAGAGTCTGCAGTGGGAACAAGGTCCTGCTACTTCTGGGCACTTCTCTGGCCTTGGGATGGTCCCAAGAGCTTCACATTCGCTTGTAAAACCTCCATAACCCCATGACTTCACTGCAGTGTTTAAACCCATTTATAGACAGGGAAACTGAGGCTTAGAAGAGTGAAGTCACTTCCCTGAGGGTCAGTAATGGACCCGAGGTTCAAATCCAGATCATGACCTCAGTGTTCATGATCTAACATCTGTCTCTCCCCCCTTCACTTCCTCCCCCCTCCCCCACCTCCAGGCCTGTGCTGGGCCCAGAAGACACAGGAAGACAAGATGGGGGACTTAGCTACCATTTCTGGAAAGGGCAGCCTGGCACCGTAACCTGGCATTGCCACTGCAGTATGGCACATGGGGAGCTGGGGATGGCAGGGCCCGGAGGAGCAGTCCTCATCCTAGCCCTGGGGACAGAGCTCAGGCAGCTAAGAGCTAAAGGACTGGATGTGGAGGAAAGTGAGGAGGTGAGCCAGGCTGAGGTAGTTCTGGGCTGAAGGAGGCAGAGCAGGGGGCGGTCAAAGGGTGATGCAGGGCAAGCTATACGGTGGGCATGGGCCCAGGCCTGCGCAGTAAGCTCCAGGCTTTCTCCCATTTCTAAACCCCAGGCTGTTTCCACATACCCTAGACTCCCATATGCCATCTCCTTGTGCCACTCCCTACCACCTTAAAGAACGCGCGCACACACACACACACACACACACAGGGAGAGAGAAAGAACTTTGTTTCAAGGAAGGTGCAGGCATGCTGGGCTACCTGCTGGATCAACATAATAATAATTTGCACTGAGATGGCCCTTCCTAGGACATGCAACTTTCCATACACACTCTCATTTGACCCCTGAGCTCTTTGTGGCAAGTGTCAGTGTGGGTGGAACTGACTCAGAGGTTCAGAAACTTGACCACACAGCCACAGAGCTGAGGCCAAAGCCTGAGTGCTTCGGTTCGCAGCGTGCAGGGCAGGTGGCCGGCTAGCGTCTGCTTCCGGAGCCTTGTCTCTCACCGAGGAATGCAGAACCTGGGTTTGAGTACTCCCATTAGCGTAAGGGAGGGTCTACCTACCAGGGTCAGGAACTGTCTGGGGACCTGCTGGCCCGACCTCCATCACCAGTCACCAGTCCTGTCTTTTGCTGTAGCTCAGAGCCCTGACAGTGGGCTAGGGGCTGCCGGAGAAAGGGCTGGCTGAGGTAGAGTTTCTTTCCTAACTGACACCCAAGCCTGCTCACACGTGGGAGGGGAATGCGGTGCGCTACAGAGACCAGAAGCAAAGTGCAAGGAAGCTTTCTTTGAAAATGTGCTGTGGGGCTAGGTGTGAGCACAGACACCTGCGAAAGTCATTTTGTTCTGTTTAGAAAATGACAGGACATTAGCCGGGCGGTGGTGGCGCACGCCTTTAATCCCAGCACTTGAGAGGCAGAGCCAGGCGGATCTCTGTGAGTTCGAGGCCAGCCTGGGCTACCAAGTGAGTTCCAGGAAAGGCGCACAGAAACAACCCCACACACAAAACAAAAAAAAAAAAAAAAAAAAAAAAAAAAAGAAAAAAGAAAATGACGGAACACAATGGGTAGGCAGGAGCAAACAAAACCATCCACTATTTCAGTGATTTTTACACACACACGCACACGCACGCGCGCACACACACACACACACACACACACATAACAATGCAACCTCTTCACCTCTGTGTTCAGTATCAAAAGCAGCATTTTCAAAACCTAACTTGCAAATGTCTGCAGAGATGAAGACAGAGCATTACTCAAGAAAAGGGTTCCATAACGAAGCTGGTTTGGGGAAGACATGGATGGATTCGGTCCAGGAAGGGCCTTCATTTACCTTGGTCTGACTGAGTAAGGGCTTTCAAACCTTTCTTCGGGACCCTCAGTAGTACTTCTGGGGAGTGAAACCCTATGCCATAACTTACAGCTGTATATGTGCACTGATGTACATATATATTTTAATACATAATATAGTCACATGATTCAAAGGTAGGAAGAGTAAATATTTTATAAAACAAATCTCCTTCTAGCTTCTCAGAATAGCCAGGGGGTAACTAATTTTATCAGTTTCTTTAATATCCTTTTAGAGATCTTTTATGCATCCAAAAAATTTCCCTGGCATTCATATACATATTTTTCCACAGAATCACTTTTCACACTTGCATAATATTCCTGTGTGGGCGTATCATAATTTATGTAACTTACTGCTGTTGGGAGGTGCCTAGCATGCCCTCCCCATGCTCCCATTACAAGTCAACCCCTGAGAACCCTCCCTGTGCCTGTGGCTTCATTCCTACACTTATCCAGGGGACACAGACTGCCTGAGTTCTAGTCTAGGTCTGGCTGCTTGTGAGCTTCGTGTCCTGAGGTGAGGTCATTGACCTCAGTGTCTGTCTGCTTCAGTGTTTCTTATCTGCAAAGAACAGGAGATACAGAACAGCTCCTACCTCGTAGGATGGCTGTGAGGACTGTATGAGCTAATGTTTGTAGAACCTGGCATGCAGAGGGCACTTAATAAAGGTTAGCTCTTATTATTGCTATCCATAATTGTTTCCTGAGGCGATCTTCCTAAAAGTGGGATTCCCGTGTCAAAGGCCACGCAATCCCCCTCAGCAATGAGTCCAGTGAAAGTCATTTTGTTCTGCCCAATTGCCCCCCCTGGAAAGGCTACTCCAATCTAGATCCCTCCTCTGAACGACAGGGCCTGTTTTTTGTTGTTTTGTTTTTTCCACACCCTCGCCATCTTGGGGCATTATCACGTCTTTAATCTCTACCAATTAGCTAGGCAGAAGATAACATCTCTTTGTGTTGTGATTTGCATTTATTCGATGACTGGAGAGGCGAACAGTATAAGTGTATCAGCCCATTGTGTTTCTTCCTTTGGAACTGTTCATGTCTGCAGTCTATTTTTCAACCGAGTGCTCATCTTAAGGATTTGCAAGAGCGCTCTGAAAATAGTAAGGCCATGGACCTTTCGTTACAATGTTTCCCCACCAAGTTATCTGCTTCTCATATTTTAAAATACATGGCTGGCCTCCCTTCCCTCTCTTCCTTCCTTCCTCTTCTGGACCAAGAGAGTTTGTGCATCAGTGTCCTGTGGAACCTTCTGGAACTTCATGATACAAAGTAGGAGTACTGCCCAGAATCCTTCTTTGCCCCACGTCCCACGCTTTCACCTGCTCCAGAGTCCCTGTCATACCTCATAGTTCCGAACTCTGGAAGCTAATGGGAACTACCTGGAGAGTTTAAAACCTAGGCAGGGTCTGGGTACAGCCCAGGCATTGGGAAACAGGGCGGGGAAAGCCGTCCAGGCGGGTGGGTTCACTGGCTCATCTGTAACATGTATCTCATGTACTAGAGAGTACCATCACTGCATACCCCAGTGCCTGGAGATACCCGGAGCACACCCACACACCGGCTTCATTCTAAGGTTGACTGGCAGTTGTCACCTTGATCTAGTGCTGACCTCTACCTAGTCTGCTTTGCCTTCTTGTGACTAGGACACAGGAAGCTACTGGTAGGTTCTACAGTGCCTCCTTTCCCTCCTAGAGTTCTGACACCAGGGAAGCCTTGTCCCCTAGCACCGTGGGCCACTTTGCTCCTGGCTTGACCCCAGCCAGCCACTGAAGGGTGGAAATGACATCTGGTGGGAAGAAGCCACGCTGACTCTGCTACCTGGCTCCCTGACTTGAGTCCCAGCCAAAGAAGGTACAGTGAGCCAGGGGCCACTGCTTCACGTGGGGGTGATGGGCCAGACATGCACCAGACAGGCCGGCAGCAGGCAGGACCAGAGGGTCCGAGGAGCTGAGGGTTCCAAAGCCATCCTACGTCTCCGTTAAAACATAGGCTATTATCTTAGATCCCAAGGGTCCTTCTCCATCCAGTGGGAACTCATGTGTCTCACTAGCCACTTCTTGATAGTTCATGTGCTTCTGAACAACTCCAACTAGTTCACTCACTCCACATTCATTCATTCATTCATTCATTCATTCATTCATCATCCATTCATCCATCCATCCTTTCATTCACCAACTCAATAATTTCCAGTGAATGATTCAAGCTGCTACATGCTGGGCACTGTTCATCCACTGGGGAGGGAGCTAGATAGTCCTGAACTTGGGGAGCCTGACCGGTCAGCAAGCAACCAAGAGGAAGGATGAGGCGGTGACAGCGAGGTGAGAGTTCACAGACCTTACCAGCCTCTGCAGCAGAAGAGAGCAGGGGTTGAAGAGGCAGGCTGGCCCCAGGTGACAGGGCTGTAAGAGTTGGGATGGGAAGCCTGGATTGGGCTTGTATTTTTCTTTTTTAACTTCTTACATGTCAGCTAGGCGATTATAAATGGCATATTTGAACTGGATCATGCTTGCCTTGGGCAGCACTGGTCCAAAGGGCAAGAACATAAGAATAACCACATGCTTGAATCATGCCATGTTCTTTACAGAGAAGCTTCTCTTCTAGCTTTTGGAAGTTCCTCACAGGAATCTCCCGAAAGGCAAGGCCAGGCCTACTTACTAGGCTCAATTTTCTGCATCTGGAAAGTTCTTTGGTGGCTCTACCACAGCAGCTCAGATTGTAGGGAAGGAGCGCACACCAGATGGCCCTTGGAACGGTGCCTGGGGGAACCTCTGCAGCTCCACTCCTGGGCCCAGAACTTGGAAGCTTTCTGTGGCAAGGCCTGGGGACCTCTCTGAGATAGCCTGGATTTGTTTTGAAGGTGTCAGAGGAGAGCGTTAGAGACTCAAGGACCGGCAGACAGTCCCGTTTGTGCTTTAAGTTCTCTCTTAACCTGAGAGGACACTGTTTCTCCCTTCGTGACTTCCAGACGTAAGATTCAGGACCAGTATTCCGGGGTCACTCGGGACAAAGCTCATAGGTTGTTCATGTGGCAGACCTCAGCCACCTAGAGACAGCCTTCAAAGGGTTTCAGACATGATTGAGCTAATTCCAGGCCACTAGCCACAGCACCCACCCACTCTGAGCTGGATCTATTTTATGCCCAGGGCCTAGAATGCCACTCTAGTGTGTAGGCACAGAGACCATCTCATTGTGTCCCAAGAGTGTCTTGAGGCCAGAGCTGAACCAAGCAGGAATAAACCCCTGAGATAGAGGGGGTTCTCTCAGAACAAAGATACCCAGTGAGCTGGCATTCACCCTCCATCCTGTTCAGGGTATTTACTGAGCATCTGCTGTGTCAGGCCTCTTCAGCTTTGGTCTCACACAGTTAGGACTTAACTGTATGTGGAATGACCAGTACCCCCTGAGTTCAGCTCATCCCCTCTGTCACTCTTGTTACATAAGAAATACATTTGCTGTAGAAAAATTACGCAATACAAACGAGGAAAAAGGAAAACACATTAAAATCAATTCAATTATCTTCAGAGAGAAAACCCACTGCTCATATTTTCAAATACCATCTCCAAAACATTTTTCTCTAAATGCCTTTTCAGTCAGCACATTGGAAAACATCTTTTTTTTTTTTTTTTCCAAGTCGAGCAATGCAGCCATAAATCATTTTAATGGCTGCCTATTATTCCATTGTTTAGACGAATCTGTCAGGCCATCTCCAGCGTTCTTCTGATAGTAAGAGCAGTGGGGTAGACTTTATCAGGTCAGCTCCGTGGCTCAGTGAAGGAACAGCAGCACCGCTGAGGGATGGGTGTGTTTCCCCTCCAAGAGAGGAGGCTTCAAAAGCCCAGCACCCGGGAGTCGGGACAGACGACAGACATTGGATAAAAGCAATGGGCAACTGTGTGTACAATTAGGGGAGGGTAATGTCCAAGCCTCCCCACCCCAACCAGCGACGTGAGGGACACCAGTGGTGAGCTGATGGCCTAGGAAGGCCCTTGATTACTGAGTGCTACTTCCCTCTTTTCAGACCAAGTCTCCTCTGGGCTGAAATCCCACATTCCTTGGGTTAGGGGGGGGTCAGGGGTCCCTCCCACCAGCAGTTTCAGGGCACCCTGATGGGGACAGTAGGGTGTAGAGAGATGGCCTTTGGAAGCTGTAAGGAGAAGAGGAAGGCCTCTCCAGGTCTGCACCAAAAGAATTCCCTGGCTGACATGTTCCATAAACCCTTAGGACACATCTCAGAGTGTAAGTTGGCCCATGGGGTATCTGGTGGCTTCTTGCTTCCTGCCACCTCGTGCCAAACCAGAGCATCTGGCCTGTATCTATGTGACAGGCCATCCCCAGAGAGCACCTCATTAAAGATAGCAACCCGGAACAACACCCCGCTCCTTCCCCACATCCCAGCCTGGAGGCCAGTGCTGCTGCTGCTGCTGCTTGACCTCATTCCTCTGAGCAGTGGGCGGTGGGTGTGGAGAGCAGAGATCTGAGAGTGAGACAGACAGGCTGTGGCCAGGCAACCCGGTTGGGAAGACCTGCCCCCCCCTTCCAGAACCAAGGGCAGGGACACTGGACTCTTAAAAGGGTTAATGACCCTCCCCTCATGACTAAGACTCAGCACTCCCCTTTGCAGCGAACACCTGGAGACTACACGGCCAGCCTGCCCGGCATCAAAGTCTTCCTTCTGCCCTGCTGCTGGCGGGCTGTGGGCCGGCCCCCTCCCCACCCATCTCTCCCACCTACAAAGTGACTGCAACCTATTCGAGGTTAATTACAGACTCCAAGTTCAAATGAGAAAAGAAAAAGCCAAAACAACCTTAAACTCAAAACATAGGTGGTTCAAGTGGGCACACAGGATCGGCTCTGTGAAATGGGCACGTGAGTGTCTTCCTCATAGCCTGCCGAAGGGCCGTTTGATGCCCACAGCTTGGCCTCACAGAAAGACTGAATGCCTACTTGGGGCTTTGACTTTTTATGGGCCATGTGTCCCAGCCTGGTACCTGGGTTTACTTTGCCCTATATCCTACATCCACCCAACAACTATCCATACCCAACAGGCTTGAGTTGTGCAGGCGTCTACCAGTCAGGGAGACAGTGCAGGACAAAACAACGCTATCCCCATCCTCCGGGCTCGGCCTCCTCCTTAGGGTTTCCATGGGGGCTGGGAAGGGTGAAAGCCTCCTGAAGAGTCACTCTCCCTGCACCAGTAAAAGCCTTCTGGTGCCTAGCACCTCACCTAAAAGGCTGAGCAGGCTGGGTTGTTAGGGACGCAGCTAAAGAGGGGAGGCAGAGCCGACCGTGGGGCCGGGTAGGATGAACAAAAGGGCGCCAAGGCCAGTCGAGATGTCCCTGCCATAGAGCAGCTCCTGCCCGGTCAAAAGTGCCAACCGCAGGCACCCAGACAGCTGAGCGCTACGCTCATCCTCTAGCCCCCATGCCAGGAGCCCAACATCCCAAGAGAGCGGGCAACCTCCCCAGGGCTTTACCAAGGCCAGGGGCCGAGATAGCCAGTCCTGTTCACACTGCCGGGCTTCTTAGCTCAGGTGGAGCCATAGGTCTGTGAACGGCAGAGGCAGGGGTCTGAGGGGGAAGCTGCTGTGGGTGGGGAGAAGGCACAGGTCCCCCGAGCAGGTCAACAGCTGCACAGACACCACAGACTCTCAGGTGCTTTCCAGGGCTCAGACACCTAGTGCTACACAGATGAGGCCTGGCAGCCAGAGCTGGGGGAAGGGCACTGAGGGCATCTCATCTGGAGGGTGAGGAGGGCAAGAGGTCCGACCTTCTGGAAAAAGAGAGCCATAAGCTTGCCACAGATGCCAAGGTGAGAAGGAGGGCATGTCTTGGTCCCACCCCCCCAGTTTTTCACTGCAGGCCTGAGTAGGTAGCAATCTAGTCCCCTGGGGCTTCAACTGACTCATCCATGGACCATGTTCGGTCCCCTCCTCCCCCTCAGGGGAACGGGGAACAGAAGGAAGGAGAAGTGCTCTGTGGAGGTACAGAAGTTTCTGCGCTTCTCATCTCTTTAGTGGCTGGGAGCCGAGGTAGGAGACAGAGCAGAAATAACAGCCTTGGAAGGCCATTACCATCTGCCCAAACCCTGTTTAATCTGCCTGCTGGGGAAGGTTGAGCATGAGACAGCCTTAGGTTTTGGTTCAGGAGAAGCCAGTATGGAGACTGCTTGCTGCTGAAGGGCTAGGGCAGCTATGGTTTGGGGAACTCAGAGGAAAGAACCCTAAAGCCTTTGTCTTCTTTGGGGTGGCTGTGTACCTCTGCCTCCTCAGCCTAGCTAGGGAGAGCTGTCTGGGCCTTGGGAAATTCAGAGGGAGGGGATCACCCAACCACCTAACATTACTGATTTTTCAACATGGATGCAGGCAAGGCTACCAGACAATCTTAGGGCCTCTTTCCGGAGGGTCTGCCTGGCTCGTTACTAAGCAAAGCAGTATATTTGTGTTAAAACAAACAGCCGTGTAATGAGGCGTAATATCAGGTTTGTGGGGGTTTTTAAGATAAAATAAAAAGTCTGTGGAGCAATGTTGGGCTTCAGGGAAAGGTCTCATCAGGCCCCACACAGGGAGGCAACATCTATGCCCTCAGTCGTCTCAGTGACTCCAAAGACACAGACAGGTTTTTATTAAGTGCTGGGGGTGGGGCAGGGCTGGGAAACTGTGATGTGGTCCAGGCTAGTGTGGGCAAGGGGTCTGGAAGGGAATCACTCCAGTCACTAGCTCAGACGTGACGAGCGGAGAGCTGGTATCTCCATCTCTTCCCCGCTGGACGCCCTTTGGACAACCTTGGCGTCTGTGACCGCTTGCGTCTCTCTTGGCTTTTCCCAAAGTTCAAGTTCATTTAACTTGCCCCAGTCCCCCTGCTTTTGTCACCCCCCACTGTCTGCAAGAGCCCTGAAACAGGCCACATTGCCCCCCTACCCTGGGACACTGGGCCAGCAGGGTACACCTGGCTCGCTTACTTCTACCTTCCTTGCTGACTTCCTCAGAAACCTTCCTCAGGTCCTGGCTGCTTCAGCCTTCCTTGTTTGGCAGCTGGGCCCCTCAGGGGATGCTTTCTGGTTAGCCCACGTTTCTTCCCAAATGCTCCCTCCTACCTTCCCTTAACACTTCCTTCCAGGCAAACCAAGTCCCAATTTGTCCCGTAACCTCCAAACACCATTCTCCACGCGGGGAACAGAACGGAGGGAGCCACCATAAGGGCTGGAGCCCAAGAGGCTTCCTTCAGTGTGCATGCTGGCTCTGGCCAGCGTCTTGTGTAACCAGTTGTTACTTAACAACTCTTTGAGCTTTCATTTCCTTGTCTGAGAGACAGGGACCACCCCACCCACCTCCAAGAGTGGAGGTAATGCATGTCAGGACCTTTGAGAAGGACCTGGAGCAGAGCGATCTCTTAGCTCTTCTTCTTCTTCTCTCAAGATCTCAGCTGCCGCCGCCTGACTAATCCACCCGGCCACCTGCAGCACCTGCTCCAGCAGACTCCCTGAACTCTTCCTCTTGCCCTTCTTGGGGCTTAGCATGGAACATACTAGATTCTTATCTTCTAGACTTGGGGGGGTGGGGCTTGAGAGGAGGGGATGTGCTGGGGTTCCATGAACGTTCCAGGTATGCCGCCAGAGGCGGTGCTCACTGCTCATGGGCTGAGCAAATGAATCAGTGATGTAAGGCTGAGCTGTGACTGATGGGCTCCTAAAGCAGCCCAGATAGAGACAGCTACAAGCACTCTGGGCAGGGTGGGGCCATTATGCTTAATCCGAGGGCCCTTTCCCACCCAGCACTCTTCTCCAGCTCATCCCTCAGCCCAAACAGGCCTAATGCCCCACAGCAGCAGAGCAGATGATGAAATCAGGGGCCTCAGCGAAAGACTCTTCTTTCCGGTGTACCACTGTCCGTCTTCAGAGAAAGGAAGGAGCTGGCTAGGTCTCCACACACAGAGGTGAAGCATCTCTGAAGCAGCCTCATTGGTGCCCCCCACTCAGACACAGATAAAGAGCACGGCACATGTCAGATGCTGAGAGGCCAGCTCATGTGGCTTTGAGGCTGAGAAAGGCAATGCTCAGGAGGCTTGAAGGGTCTACTGAAGTCCCGCTGAGCGCCACGGAGCACAGGGGGGTCTGCTCATCTCTCCTGATCTTGGGGGCCAGGATAAGTACTCCGTGGGAGGGATGGGATCGGAACAAAGTCTATGCTAGACCTGCTGGGCCTGAGGGATGAGCAAGAGTTGGCCAAGAGAAAGGAGACAGTGTGCCAGGCCGAGGGAAGAGCAGGTTCTTGGGAACAGGTGGCGGTAGACCTTGGTGCCCTGAAGGAACCGAGAAAATGGTGGCGAGGCTGCAGTAGCCAAGGGGGAGGTGCCTCCAGAGGCTCGCCCTTGGCTGTCAAGCCTTGCCTTGTTGATATGTGCACATCCCTCTCTGGGCCTCAGTTTCCTCATCTGTCTAGGGAAGTGACAGAATTATGAGCTCAGATCCAGGCTTACCCAACTCCACTCAAAAAAAAAAAAAAAATCACAGTACCTTCTGGCCAGGCCCACACCTTTCAGAGTCCTTGCAACACGTTTCCAGTTTGAAGAGTGCTTTTGAGACAGTTGGTGGTCCTCTAGCCACTCACTAAAACACACACACACACACACACACACACACACACACACA
>CABHPQ010168512.1:12960-39953 GCA_902168405.1 Peromyscus aztecus | reverse complement strand
CTGAGACACTGCAGAAGGTGTCACTGTAGATGGTGACAAACATCATGAGGAAAAGGAAGGATACTTCACTGAGTGGTTGAGTGGGAAGAGTGGAGACAAGGACAGGAAGGATAGTCTTAACAGTTAGGAGCTGGTTGGTGGATTTTAAATATTGGGGAAACACTTGTACTAAGCAGATAGTATAAAAATTAAAGTGATATGCTATCACCCATTAAGTAATTTCCTCTTAACATTCATGAGAGTTATAAGGACATTTTTGAGTCTATAAAGCAAATCTTCACAGTATATTTTTAAGCTATATTTCAGGCTGATTGTGACATGCCTTTTATCAAACCTAGTACCCAGGAGGCAGAGGCAGACAGATCTGAGTTCAAGGACAGCCAGGGCTGAACAATGAGACCCTGTCTAAAACAAGATTTTCCAATTTTGAGGCACTTAATTTATCAAACTTAGAACCTTGAGTGTACTGCATAAGTATTTTACCACTGAGCTACATCTCCAGCCCTTAAAAATATTAAAGCTGGGTGATCTGCTTTCAAATAACATGTTTTAACTGTATATTTTATGTAGCAATTCTGGTGGGTGTTTTTTTGTTTGTTTTTTAAAGTTGTGCTAGGGAAAAGAGATGTTAAGAGCACTGGCTGTTCTTGCAGAGGACCCTGGTTTGATTCCCAACATAGATACATGGATACACACAAGAATCTGCAATTGCTGTTTCAGGGATTTCGGCACCCTGTTAAGGCCTTCTTGCTGCATTGCCAATGTGGTGCACCTATGTAAATGCAGGCAAAACACTACACTACACACACACACACACACACACACACACACGCACACTTTTTTTTTTTTTTTTTTAATGGGTGCTGAAGGAAAAGTATGTCAACTTCCACTTTCTGTCTCCTTTGTAAGTCCATGCTACTCTATGGACGTTTTGCCTTCTTGAAACATTCTCATCCATAGAAAGAGTAACAGTCAGGATTGTTACATCATTAAAAAGTAAGCATGTGCCAGGCTGGGAGGCAGAGCCAGGCGGATCTCTGTGAGTTCGAGGCCAGCCTGGTCTCCAAAGCGAGTTTCAGGAAAGGCACAAAGCTACACAGAGAAACCCTGTCTCGAAAAAACCGGAAAAAAAAAAAATAAGCATGTAACATAACAGGCCTAAAGCAGAGACTCAGGCTACTATCTACTTAGTTCCTCCATGTGTAACCTTATCCACTGGGATGGGTGGACTTGGCATAGGGAATTGTGACTTAGTCCTAGAAAGTAGCTCCAGTATCACAGTCCCCTTCATAGAATTTGTAGGGCTTATGACATCCCTTCAGCTGACAAATTGAGAGCATATTATATACTCAGCACTTAGGATAAAATGATAATGATTTCTAAATGTTCTGGGTAGAGACTAATGACATGGCTACAATTACCTTTCTGTTTTAACAAAATTCTGTGTGGTTTCTCTTGTTTCAATGTTCTTGTTTCATTATAACAGTACAGTCCCTTCATTTAAAAAGATAGGAAAAGGCTAGTTTTTGTTTCCCTCTCTCCTTGAACATGATCCTTTAAGAGTTATAGCATAACCCTGCTAAGTGTCCACAGATGTGGCATCTGGAATATCTACCCCCAAGCACGGGAGAGCCTAAGTGTAGCCCTGGGGCTGTTTGCTTGGCACAGTTCATGGGGACACCTAGTAAACCTTTTATGACATTCACACACAGAAAGAACAGAGGGCCTTCCTTGTTTACACTCTGGTGTTGAACTTGAGGGTTACTTGATAGGCCAAATTCAGGAAGAAACAATGCCAAAAAATTGCTTCTGGCCTTTATGTTACTGGCCAAAAATCTAAACTACACTGAATCAAGTCTGAGTCAGCCCTGAAATGGAAACTAGGAAGCGGCAACATAGTCCCAAACCTACTTTTTAATCGGCTGGTAAAGAGGAAAAAAGACTCTACCATTCAAGATACTGCAGATGCAAAGTAGAAAGGTCGGTAGGTGTAAATACCACCCAAACCAAAGACTTGTGTGTCACTTGGGCTCTGCGGGGCGGCTCCTTTTCTGTGTTCTAGAATTAAAAGCTTAGGGTTGGGGTAGGCAGGGGCTGGGAGAGAAGAGTCAACCACATCAGCATGGAGGAGGCCAGTGCACAGAATGTGCTGGGGACTGGTGCTCAGCTTGACCCTCATCCTACTACTGCTGCATCTCTTGACAACCCCGATGGGAAGAAATGCCACAGGAGTCCCTTGCCGCCGCCGTCGGAAGTCTTCACGACAACATGACTCAAAGCCGGCTTTGCGGTTTCTGATCCATTGTGATCACTCTTTTGTTCTTGAAGCTTTCCCCACAACTCTGAGAGCTACTAGCAAAGAGTCTGAAGTTAAAATTCCTCGCTTAATTTGTTGCGAAGAGCAGGCAGAAATGAACAGGAGCGTCCCTACCCCTAAGGTTTCGAGCCAGGCTGCAGAAGAGCTGGGAGCATGCTTGTCACTGAACTCTTAGAAAGCAGCAGCAGCAGGTTGCTAACTTTTTTTTTTTTTTAAGAAACTTTGTGCTGCCTTGGGCTCCTGTTGTCCTGCCAGCAGGCGGCCCGGTGAAGTTTGGCCCGGTGAGGTTTGGCTTACCTCAGCTTCCCGCCAGGTTTTGGAAGACTTACCTACACTTCCAACTTCTCCTGTCTTAACGATTCTGCTTTCTGCCCCATAGTGCATGGAAAACGCTGATGTCAACAGTGTACTTGTCACCAAACCACAAACCACAGAAACCTTCACATCCTGCTGTAACTCAGGGTGGCCAGCTCGGGTGGCTTTTCTGTGAAAGTACCCCCCAGGGACCTGCTTCCAGCTAAGCTGCTCTTCCTAAAATCTCCACAGCCTCCCGAGCAGCACTACCAACTGATGGCTGAGCATCCAAAACATGAGCCCGTGGCGGTGTTCCGTACTCCAATTGTAACAAGTATATGCTATATTTTGTTTATCTATTTACTAATTGATAGACATTTGAGTTCTTTCCACCTTTTTGTCATCGTATGACTGCTATGTATATTTGTGTACAAGTTTTATTTGGATTCCTTTTCCAAACTCTTGCATATATACTTGGGAGTAGAATTGCTAGATCTATTGTGCCCTTGATTTTAAAAGAAAATCAAGACACTTTTCTGCATCCTTAGATGTGAGCTTTGGCCCTGCACCTGCTGCGCCGGCCTTGTGTCTTCTTCCCATTTCAACCACTTCTTTTACCATCAGGAGAAAGGCAGCCCCAGCCAGCAAAATGTCTTCTGGAACGATCTGCTGTACCTCACAGAGCAGAGATCTACTGGTTGGCTAGAGAGGGGATCTGGTCTCAATTCTCATCTGATTACAAGTGCCAGGCTGAGCTCAAAGCAAAGAACGTTTCTGTATGTCTACCGAGGCAGTTCACTCCGGCTCGCTCAGCTGGACTAGGAGGTGTGGTGCTCATCCATGTCTCTAACTCTCAGAGGCTTGCATGAAGACAGCTGGGACCCTTGTGGTTCTCACATGTGTTCATGTCACCTCAGCTGCCTTCCTTGGTGAGCCTGACCTTAGGGGGGCAAACAAAAACGTGTCTTGATGCTCTCAGTTAAATGTAGCCAAGTTACACTTTATTTTATTTGTGTGTGTGTGTGTGTGTGTGTGTGTGTGTGTGTGTGTGTGTGTTTTAGCTGGAAAGCCTAAAGTAAAATTTGAGCTTTCTGAAGAAATAAATTCTGAGTAGAATAAATAATAGCAATTGAGATTTCCCCAGCACGTCACATATCTCCGATGGCAGACCCATGCTTCGCCTGAACAGTAATCTGTCCCTTTCTGTTAATGGCAGGTTTCTTTTCTTCGGTACTTGCCTATTAATTCAGCTTTTATCAAAAAGGATGAAGTATCACAATTTAGCAGCCCTGTTTAGACTTATCTCCATCTTCAGGGTGGAATCCCAGGTGGTCAGGAGGAGTCTGGACAGATCTGTCTTCCCTTCATGTTCTTTGTATCCACGCTTCTCTGTGCTGACATCTGTAACAGGAGGTTACAGTTAGGAAAAGTCCGGACCCACTTTTTCTTTGTGAAACCCACAGTAAGTTTCCATTCCCCCTTTTAATTTTCTAGGGCTTGGGTAAGCAGACCACATTGCTTGCTGCCTAAATTATTTTCCAACTACCAAATTGCTATGTCCCTGACAATTTCCCCAAATAATTTCCCCTATGTTTTTAGGCAAGCTGTCTTTTACAATACTCTTTACGATGACATAATTACAACATCAGTGTCTACACTTTTTGTTACAAATAGAGGCTGTTTTTTCTTTTTCTGCTTCAATATAACTAAAGTAGTTCTCAGGCATTAAAAGATGCTATCAACAGGGTAAATACTAAACACTGAGGAAGAAATACGGAGGATGCAGTTTCTCTGAGAGAATCCACTAACTTGAACCTCGGTGATGCCTCTTTAAATGTTTCTGATCATTAGTGATTGGTGACTTCTCCACCTGCTTTTGAATTATTTTGTGAAATGGGTAGTTATGAACGTCAATACTCAGTAACTCTTATTTTACAGTGTCTTGTGGAAATCGGCTCTATTTGGAGACATGCAAATGGCCCTTTGTTGTTAGTCACTACTTAGCAGATGATTCACTGCCCTGGAAACATTGTTTCCTTTTTGTCAAGAGCTCGAGATAATAAACACCAGGGGTACAGATGGCTGGGTGGGTGTGGGGAACCTGAGGACAGGACTGGGTGGAGGGGGGAATGCAGAAAAGAGTTTCTGAATGAAAAAAATACTGTGATTTCACCCAAACCTCTGTGTGAGGAGTTTCTTGGCCAGGGTTGGTTGGATTTCTCCTCTGGTTTCCCTGTGGTTTTATATCTTTCACTATGATTTACAGGCCTGGTTTTCATTTCAAATTTTAAATGTGGGACTTAGTCCCTTAATGGTCTTAATTCATGGGATCCACTTACCAAAATCATTCTTCCCTAGTAGTCCAGCAACATGCAGGAAGACATAGCATGGTACTTGGTGAACCATGAGGCTAGAATCTGGGCTGTTGGTCTGATGGCAGGGAGAGACTGGGTCTTTGACCATCAAAACTGGTGAACTGATGAAGACGACGAGCATCTTCCAGGTCTCCATAGTGAAGCTAAGGCAGTCTATCACGGCCTTGCCAGAGCCAGTCTGCTTTCCCTGTTATCTTCTCTTCTTCCCTTCTAAAGCTTCTTACGGAAAGTTTCCTGAGAAGTGTTTAATGAACAAATTATGACTATCTTAATGGATTATAGTGGCATAGACCAAATTCATGGCCCCAAACCACATTTACCCACAAGAGTGGTAGAGACATACTTCATAGATTCTGTATTCTCTCTCTCTCTCTCTCTCTCTCTCTCTCTCTCTCTCTCTCTCTCTCTCTCTCTCTTCCTCTCCCTCCCTTCTCTCTCTATAACCCCTTTCCTCTCTCCATCTCCAGGGTCTAACCTAGCACAAGCTGGCCTGGAAGTCATTATGAAGCCCAAGCTGGGCTTCAACCTGCTGCAATCCTTCCCAAGTATTGAGGTTATAGGAGTACACCATCACACCAAACTCGTTTTTTTTCCTGATTTTGTCCACGGAATCCCATTTTCCCTTGCTTTCAGTAGAGTTAAAGAATTAAAATGCTGTGAGGATTAGTATATAGTCCTTTACATCTGACATGAGAATGACACCAATTTTGAGACATATAAAATAACAGTGCACCTCTGGAATCCTGGGAACCGGGAATTCCCTTTCAGTGCAAAAAGTGCTGGGGGCACAGAGAACGTAACAGGGTCCAGTGGACCAGATGAGGGTCCGCAGGGAGCTTTCTGAAGGAGTGGAGGAAGTTACTGATGATGAAGAACTAGGTGGCCCACTCTGGGAGCTGAAGCAAGAGTTGTTCAAGTTCAAAGCCAACATGGCATCAGAGTCTAAGGCCCTTCTGGGCTATTAGAGGGACTCTGTCAGGAAAAAAAAGTTTGTTGAGTAGAGGTAATAGCAAATTATTCAGGAAAGCTTGCATGTCTATTTTGCTTAGCACTGTTTCCTCAGCCTGTTTTAGTTCAAAAAGTTGTCAATAAATATTTGTTGCATCATTGAGGAAAGAGCTATATGGTGGTGGTTTGAATGGGAATGCCCCCCATAGACTAGTATATTTGAATGTTTAGTCACCAGGGAGTGGAACTGTTTGAGAAGGATTAGAAGGAATAGGGGGTGTGGCCTTGTTGGAGGAGGTGTGTCATTGAGTGTAGGCTGTGAGGTTTCAGAAGCCCAGTCAGGCACAGTGTCTTCCTTTGCTTTCTGCCTTTGGATCAGGATATAAAATTCTCAGCTACTACTCCAGGGCCATGCCTGTCTGCTCCCCACCATGATGATAATGGTTGAACCCTCTGAAATTGTAAGCAAACTCCCAATTAAATGCTTTCTTTGTAAGCCCCTGGCAGTAGGATCAGGACTTACCCAGGGTGTGTGAAATGGCTTTCTGGAACACATTCCCCAGGGTGGGACACCTTGCTCAGCATTGACACAGCAGGGAGGGGCTTGGTCCTGACTCAACTTAGTGCACCAGACTTTGTTGACTCCCCAAGGGAGGCCTTACCTTCTCTGAGGAGTGGATGGGGGTGGGGTGGGGGATGGGAGAAGGGGAGGGAGGGGGAACTGGGATTGGTATGTAAAATGAAAAAAAACTTTTTAAAAAATAAATAAACTAAAACAAACAAACATACAAAAAAGTTGCCTTGGTCATGGGCTCTCTTCACAGCAATATAACACTGACTAAGACAGGCTACTAATGCGTTGTCCTTCCGAGGAAACATGCTGGCATCCGGCTGTTTGGAGACTGATGACACCGTAACCCAGTGCAGACATTTTGGGAAGCTTTAAATTAAAACTCCCTCTGCCCGGTTGGAGAAATGGCTCAGTGGTTAAGAGCACTTCCAGAGGTCCTGAGTTCAGCAATTCCCAGCAATGACATGGTGGCTCACATCCATCTAGAATGGGGTCTGATTCCCTCTTCTGGTGTGCCTGAAGACAGGTCACTCATGTACATACGATAAATAAATATTTCGAAACAAAACCAAACCTCCCTCTGCCTTCAGCACCTGCATCCTGTCACTGTGTAGGAATTCAGAAAGAAAGCCTTCGAGGAGGCAAGCACTGCTTCCATCCCGAGCTTTCTTTTTCCGGCTTTGGGTTGTCACTGAGAGTGTGTGGTGCTCTGTGGAGGCAATAGTAATCCTGAGGGATGTTGATGACCACTGGCCCAGAGTGAGCCTTGGCTCGAATTCTGAGCCAGAGAGAAAGCTACAGCCAAGACACAGCTAAAATGATCCCTGCTTCCCTTCACCAGGAGACAGAGTTTCTGGGCTCTGGTCAGCTTTTCTCTGTCAGTGAGCTCACATAACAGGAGGCATGGGTGTGTCTGCTCTGCTCTAAAGAGAGTGTACTAATTTGCTGCTTTCTCTTGGCCAGTTGTTAGAAGTGGCCCTGCAAGCTGGAAATGTCCTTAGAGCAGTAGAGAGGAAGGCCAGAGAGGTCACAGTGGTTGGTGCAGTTTCGCCTCGACATTTTTGCAGTGATCACTTGGAGGAAAGGGAGGAGACAGGGAAGACTCTTGGGTATTCAGTGAGAAGGATTCTCCTGGGATTCCTTCCTCTGCTACCCCTTACTTTTAAGCACCCTCACGTGATGTGTCAGCCTGCATGAGGCACTGGAGAGGTTGCAGTGTCTGTCACTGAGGAAAGCCCATGCTGCTTGACCTGCTTTGTCACCTCCAAGCGTCAGGAGGGTTACCGTTCTCTGTAGGACACAGTAGATGTGGAGGCAATGAGCTCTCTTGTCACATTTCTTCAAACGGAGGGCGATGACGTAACCAGTAAGCATCGATGAGTTCTTGTTCCTCTACGGCAAAAAGGGATTGAAAATGATTTCAGTGCAGGGATGCAATGGAAAAACTTTTTTTTTGAGATAGGATTTCATGTATAACAGGATGTATCTCAACTTGCTATGTAGCTGAGAATGACCTTGAACTTCTTGAAACACACACACACACACCACACACACACACACACACACACACACACACCACACACACACACACACACATATGCACACACACACTCGGAAAGGGGTTGATATTTTTATTGAGAGCGAGCGAGCCACACTCTTAAAGAAAAGTGACTCTTTCCCAACAGCCATCAGTTGTCAATAAGTAGCCCCTTGGCTAGAGGTGGAACTTGATGAGCCTCTTCCCAGCCATGCTGGGGTTTTGTTTGGCTTGATCTTGCAAAGGTTCTGTAGCCACAGCTGCATGAGGTTGTATACGCATGCACGCACGCACGCACGCACGCAATGACATTGTCATGGCCGGCAACTGTTTCACGGCAGACATCCACCAACTCTGGCTTGTACAATCTCTGCCCCTCTCTTCTCTGATGATTCCCGAGCTGTGAGGAGGGAGTGGGATATAGATGTTTCATTTTGAGATGAGCACTGCATAGTCTCTTATTCTCTGCATGCTGACCAGTTGTGTGTCTCTGTATTAATCACCACTTACTGCAAAAAGACGCTTCTCTGATGAGGACTGAGAGATTCACTAATAGATGGATACGAAGATAAAAATTTAGGGGGAGTTCATTACTATGTCCATTTAACGGAATAAAATTATTAGGTTCTCTGCAAGGCCTATGACCTAGCCAGCCACAGGTTTGTTTGTTTGTTTGTTTGTTTTTGTTTGTTTGTTTTTCACCCAGTTAGTAGTACCAGGCATGAGTTTTGCTTTGTGGAGCAGGTCTCAAATCTAGTTAGAAAGTGGTTGGTTACTGTTATAACACTAGTGCCTTTACTGTATCAGCCTACCTTGCCAGGCCAGTCATTATTGTGTCCCGGAGGCTTTAACAGCTGGATAACATTGCTAATTGCTTTTTCTGTCCTGTAGCATACCTAGAACCTTCAAGCTCTAGGAAAGGCAGCTAGTAGGGATGAAGCTTTCATCCAGTTCAGTACAAGCTTGACTTCTCCATGTCCTGTAGCTCAAATATGTGATGCCTTCAGCAATACGGTTTTGCCATCAAAAGCAATATTCAACAGCCTGAAATTTTGCGGGGGAGGGGAGTCTAATGGGACCCTCCTGACCCACAACTGGAAAAGAGGTAGCAAATACTCGGAGCTTTTTACTTGCTAGCCTGTAGTATCTGGTGAAGGCACTGGACCCTTGTTATAGGGTAACTCCACTTAAAGTCCTTTTATGTATGTGTATGTATGTATTTTCTGTAGCTTCTACAGTGGTAAGTTTATACACGACGTTTTCGGAGTTTCACGGTTCTTTAGTGTTAGTTATCCCCTCCCCACATAATCCTCCTCTACGCTGCCCTCCTGCCCCCCATACTCCATTTAGTCCTTCTTGTTTTACTGTTTACCTTTCCCCCTTCCCACCACCCACATTATATCCCACTTCCCTTGAAGTCCTGCCCCTCACCAGTTTACTGACATTGATGAGTACTCCAATTTAAACATCCATATCTAAAGATTTAAGATGGCATCCACATAGGAGACAAAATGTGGGATGTTTATCTTTCTGGGTCTGGGTTGTCTCACTCAGAATGATTATTGCCAGCTCCATCCAATAACTTGCAAATTTAATAATTTTATTTTCTTAGTGTTGAATGATATTCTATTGTGTATATGTACCACATTTTCAGTGCCCATTCATCCAGTGGTAGACATCTAGGTTGTTTCCATGTCCTGGATATTGTAACTAGGGCATCAGTGAACATGGATGAGCACATATCTCTGTAGTAGGATATAGAGTCCTTTGGGAATATGCCAAGGAGCGGTATAGCTGTATCATATGGTGTGTTTGTGGGGGTTTTGTTGTTGTTTTTGTTTTTGTTTTTTGTTTTTTGTTTTGGGTTTTTTTTTGGTATTAGCTATTCTGACAGGGTAATAAGTCTCAAATAAGAAGTCTCAAAAGTCGCTTTTATTTGCATTTCCCTAGTGGCTAAAGATGTTGAATATTAAAAATTTCTTATCCATTTGCATTGCTTCTTTTGAGAACTCTCTGTTTAGTTGCATGCCTATTTTTTTTTCAATTGGGTTGTTTGTTTTCTTGGTGTTTAGTGTTTTGAGTTCTTTGTATATTCTAGACACTAGTCCTTGGCTTATGTATTGCTGGAGAAGACTTTTTCCCATTCTGTAGGCTGCCCTTCTCTTGGGATGATGGTGTCCTTTGCTGCACAGAAGCTTTTCCGTTTCATGCGGTCTCTTGGGTCAGTTGTTGGTCTTAATGCCTGTGCTACCAGCGTCCCGTTCAGAAAGTTCATTCTTGTGCTTCTAAGTTGAAGCATATTCTCTGTTAAGTCTCAATAGGACAAATGGCTGAGGTGCCTATTTAACATATCAAAGTGGACCTGGCTGCCGGATTCTCCCAGCATCCATCAGCCCCTACTTGTTTCAGGGTATGTCTGGAATCTCTCTCCCCCATCCCAAACTTCTCCAGCCCAGGGTCTGGGCTGCCCTTTCCCCAGCTGCCCTTCCCTATATGATCCAACCACTTTGGTTACCTGGTCTCTTTTGTCTACTCTCTTGGTCAGTCTCTTGGCCCAGGCTGCCCCTCTTGGTCGGCAGCTCCTCACTCCTCTTCCCTCCCCATCTTCTCACACGACTTAGGGTCATGTCCACTCTGGATTCTCCCAGATGCCCCTGCCTCTGGCTATGCTTTCTCTTTTATCTACAATAAACTTTCTCCTCCACCATACCTAGGAGCAGTCACGTCCTTTCCTTTTTATTTCTTTTCTTCATTCTTTTTCTATTTTCTCCTTTAAGAGATTCAAGGTCTTATGTTGAGGTCTTTGATCCGTTTGGAGTTGAGTTTTGTGCTGGGGGAGAGTTGAGGATCTAGTTTCATTTTTCCACATGTAGCTGTCAGTTTGACCAGCCCCAATGGCTGAAGATGCCATTGCTTATCCAATGTGTATTTTTGACTTCTGTTAAAAATCAGGTGACTGTTGGAATGTGGACTTTCATATGGGAATTCAGTATTATTTCACTGATGTCTGGTTTCTTTTGTGTTTTTATTTGTTTTTGTTTTTTTGTTTCTTGGTTTTCTGAGACAGGGTTTCTCTGTGTAACAGCTCTGGCTGTCCTGGAACTCGCTCTGCAGACCAGGCTGGCCTTGAACTCACAAAGATCCACCTGCCTCTGCCTCCCGAGTGCTGGGATTAAAGATATGTGCCACCACTGCCCACCTTTTTAAAATCAGCACTTTTTTTGTTTGTGTTTTGAAACAGGATTTCTCTGGTTAGTCCTGGCTGTCCTGGAACTTGCTGTGTAGACCAGGCTGACCTCGAACTCAGAGATCCACTTGCCTCTGCCTCCTGAGTGCTAGGATCAAAGGCATGCACTACCACCGCCCAGCCAGTTTGTCTGTTTTTATCACTATTTCTGTAGTGTAATTTGAAGTCTGGGATATAAAGCCTCCAGCAACATTTCTTTTATTGTTTATGATTCAGGATTGTTTTGCCTATCCTGGACCTTTTGAGTTGCCATATGAATTTTGAGATTAAATTTTCAATTTCTATGGAAGAATTTCATTGGAATTTTGGTGAGGATTTCATTGAATCTAAAGATCACTTTTGGTCATTTTCACAATATTAATCCTACCAATCCATGAATATGGGAGATCTTTTCATCTGATATCTTCTTTAGTGTTTTTCTTCAGTGCCTTAAAATTTTCATTACAGAAGTGAAAACTTCTTCGGTTAGATTTTGGGATGGCTGTTCTTGCTTGTCAACTGGACTGCATCTGGAATAAACTAAAACACAGCTGCTGGACACTCCCATGTGCAAGACACGTTCTTCATCAGATTATCTGAAGCAGGAAGACCCACCCTAAATGTGGGCGGCACCTTCTGGGGGCAGCCCAGATAAAAGGACATGGAAGACATGGGAATGACTTTGCCTGTTTTCCTGTCGCTGTGGCGTCCCTTCACCAAGATCAGAACCAAGTTCTTCAGGATTCCCAGGTCAGCCGAAGACCAGAAGCTCTCAAGGAGGTCTCCAGGCCTACAGTGCCAGATGGGCACTGCTGAAACAGCCAGCCTGGATTGAATAATCCCTGGATACTTGGCCTCTGCAGTGTGAGGTAGCCACTGCTGGACTACCAGGACCACATCCTGTGAGTCAATCTCATAAACCCCTCATGAATATTCATCCTTTCAGTTCTGTTTCTAGAGAGGCCTATGAGCACAGATTTATTCTAAGATATTTTATTCATAAAATTTTGAGGCTATTGTGAAAGGGATTGTTTCTCTGATTTCTTTCTTGGTATGTTTGTCACTGTGTGATATCTATCTGTCTGTCTGTCTATCTATCTATCTATCTATCTATCTATCTATCTATCTATCATCTATTTTTGAGGGAGAGGCTTGCTTTTCTTGTGTTACTTTTGTTTCTATGCTGGGACTTGTGTATCAAAAATAGGTTTTTTGTTGTTGTTGTTTAATTTTTTTTTTTTTTTATTTCTCGGAGACAGGATCTTACTGTGTAGCTTCGGCTGCCCTGAGAATCACAGAGATCTACCTGCCTCTGCCTCCTGAGTTCTGTGTTTGTTGGTAAGGGCCACCATGCCTGGCTTCATCTGAGGTAGTTTGCTGGTTGTTTTCTTTCTTCTTTCAGCCCAGGCATGTAGAGTGTTCCAGAGAAGATTAAGTTGTAAGAGGGTTGAGACCTCTTCTTTTGTGGAAAGAAAGGTTTGAAGGGGGCAGGTTCTATCACTAACCTACCAGAGGCTGCAAACAGACAACAGCCAAGCATGGGCACAGCCCTTGCTGCTCCTCTCTGGCTGCCTTCTGATGTGGTTCTTCATGTCTGTCTGCTCTACCGTGAGTAAGATCTGATCCCTTGGTGATTGGGTGTAGAAGATACTGGAAGCTGGGTGTGTCCTCGGGAGGCCTATAGGGACAGGGAGGGCAGGGACTGCCTGGAGTTCTAGAGAGGTGGGTGGCTTATAGGCTGGGAGGGGTGGGCCTCATTTGAGGCATGAGGACAGGGGATACTGGGGGATCTGGGAAGTCTGGCAGTGCCTGGGGGTTAAAATCCTGGAGGAGCCCTGAGGCCTGTGGTGCGGGGCAGAGTGATGCCTACCCCCTGGCTCCGAGAAGTGAGATGCCAGAAGAGAGGGACTGCTTACAGGGTGGGAAAGAACAGAGCCTACCTGATGGGTCGGGGTGGGAGGCCCCAGAGGAGCCGGGGAGTCCTCTGGGGTAGGAAGGAACAGTCTTACCCACCTACCTGCTGACTCAGGAGGGGGCAAGTGCTGGAGGAGCTGGTCTGTCCATTGATGGTTTTATTCATTACTTACTGAACACAAAGATTTAGTGACACTGTCACAAATGGGTATTCTCTTCTATGGATTATAACCCAGTGTTGGTTTCGCTGCTTGGTGGGCTCCGGTTTGGGCAGCCAGGGCATTCTTTGGGATCCTCTTATAGATGGGTGGCATGGCTGTAGACTCTTCCAAGCCCTTCAGTGGGCTTTCCTCCCCTTTTCCTGACTTATCAGCGCTACAGAGTCTCCTGATAGTCTCTCGACCCACTCCTTAGAAACATTCAGTTCTTTAAGGAGTCCTGGTCCCTTTTACCTAAGAATTGAACCAGGATCTGGGGTGTCATTACATCAAAGTGTTCTCAGGAGACACTCTTGGAAGTATACTATACTAATGCATGCACACACACAAATATATATTTTGTCTGTATTACAGAGAACCTCCAATTCCAGTCCCAAGGGTCACAGTTCCTTCCTGCCCTTTGTCTTTTCCTATTTAGATTCTTTTTTGATAGTGAGACACCTGACTCTTTACCTACAATGTACTTCCTATTTCCTCAACCCAGTATAAGCGTACATTTACAAACGCTAGGGTAAGTCGTATCTAAGCTTACATTGCCTTGCCTGATCTAAACTCTAAAGAAAAGATGCTTCTTTTTCCTTCCAAGGACTTCTAGCAAAAGTTCCATGGTGGATTCTTATTTGATTAAATGGGTTTGTCCTCATCCCTGATCCATTTCTGTGGCCAGAGACACGGAATAACCCAAATGCATGGACCTGAGGTGCCTGCTCACCCTGGAGCCTTGGAGATGGTGCATGTCCCACCCAAACCCCGAGTAAGAGTGTAGCTGAGAGGTGGTTGTCTACACAGAAATGAGAACCCTTGTGTCAGCCGCGTGGTTTGAGGCAGGGTTGTCCTCTCACTGCACAGAGAGACAGTTGTGCAGCTGTGCTGACCGAAGGCGGAGGGAAGGATACTGCGAGGGGCAGGGAAGGAGAAACCACGTAACACAGCTGCCCCTGGGTGGCTCGCGCATTAATTGCCACACTTAGGAAGATGCGGCAGGAGGATTGCTGTGAGTTTGAGGCAAGCCTAGGAATGCATAGGGAGTTTGAGGTCCATATGGGCTACCGAGGAAAACCCTGTCTCAACTCCCGTCAAATAAAAACTTACGCCGGGCGTTGGTGGCACACGCCTTTAATCCCAGCACTCGGGAGGCAGAGCCAAGCAGATCTCTGTGAGTTCGAGGCCAGCCTGGGCTACCAAGTGAGCTCCAGGAAAGGCACAAAGTTACACAGAGAAACCCTGTCTCGAAAAAAACAAAAACAAAAACAAACAAACAAAAAAACCTTACAGTTCACATGAAAAATCATGTTGCTTCAGTTTGACCCTCATTGTCAGACTGGTTAACTGAAAAATTTTAAAGATTGATTTTAGATTACACGCATGGTCTGCGGGTATGTATGTGGGAATATGCACCTACATATGCGCATACATACGCTGGTGCCCAGGGAGGTGAGAAGAGGGTGTTGGATCCCCCTGGATCTGGAGTTACAGGTCATTGAGAGCAGCCTGACTTGGGTGCTGGGAACTGAACTCAGGTCCTCTGCAAGAACAGTAAGAGCTCTTAACCACCAAGCCATCTCCCCAGCCCCCCATTGTAGACGGATAAATATCTCCTGCCTGCTGGTACCTGAATAACCAGTCAGAGACTTAATATTAATTACAGACTGGTTTTTTCCTATGGCTCAGGCTTCTTGCTATCTAGCTCTTTCATCTTAAATTAGCCCATTTCTATTAACCTATGTATTGCCATGTGGCTGTGGCATTATCAGCCTTCTGGCATGTTGCTCCTTGGGCAATGGGCTGGCATCTGCCCTGACTCCACCCTTCTTCATCTCTGTCTTCAGTTTGAATGTACCACCTAACTTTATTCTGCCTCACCATTGGCCAAACAGCTTCATTTATCAACCAATGAGAGCAACACATATTCACAGTGTACAGAAAGACCCACAGCACCCTATCACCAGGCTTTTAACCACCAAACCATCTCCCCAGATCCCCCATCACAGGTTCTTAACTGCCAAGCCATCTCTCCAGCCCCCCATTACCAGACCTGTGGATTTAAGAGGAGATAAAGATGTAGAGATGATCAATCAGTAGCTTAAATGTCCACATTCATCCTAAAGCCATGATTCTCCCTTGTCACTGGGTTTCATTCCAGCAGGACACTATGCTTAGGATTTGGGCAGCTGTCACCTTGTGGCCAGGACTGCCCCATGGGAGGAGAGGGTCCAGTCTGGCCCTCTTGAGATGCTACCAGTGGATGCCCAAGATCACTCTTCCCTGCTACCCAACACTAACAATCCTAACTGGAGCTTAAGGCTTCTCCACAGTAGAAAAACTTAGAAGCTCAATTTGGTTTCACAAGTTTTGAAAGCCATAGGTCAGGCAGTATGGAGCAGCCTACCTGTAGTTCCAGCTACTCACAAGGCTGAGGCTGGAGGATCACCTGAGTGAGTCTAGACCAATGTCTCTCTACCTTCCTAATGCTGCAACCCTTTAATTCAGTTCCTCATGTTGTGCTGACCCCCAACCACAAAATTATTTCATTGCTACTTCATAACTGTCATTTTGCTACTGTTATGAATCATAATGTAAAATATCTGATATACAGGATATCTGATATGTGACCCCCAAAGGGGTCGTGACCTACAGGTTGAGAACCACTGCTCTAAGCGTTTGAGACTAGCCTGAGTGACACAACCAGACCCTATATTAAACAAACCAAAAAAGCAGCAAGGTACCCTTAAGTAACTAAGACTCTAAGTAAGATGTATTGCATACACACACACACACACACACACACACACACACACACACACACGCTGCGCCCGCTTTTCTGTTTGTTTTGTTATTTGATACAAGGTTTCCATGTGTAGCTTCAGCTGAAGGGAAATTTGTGATCCTCCTGTCCCAACTGTGATCCACCATGACTTCTTTTCTCTTCTTTCTTTAAAAAGTTAGCATCCATGGCCTAGCAAGATGGCCCAGCAGGTGGAGACGCTTACACTGAGCCTAATGTCCTGAGTTTAATCCTCGAGACCCAGGTGGTATAAGGGGAGAACCAATTCCTCTCATTTCCATGCATGTACCATGGTACACACACCTGCCCCCTCCTCAAATAAGTAAATGTAATAAGAACAAAAAGACGTAACATTTGACCAGGAGTGTAGCTGACTGTCGAGTGACTGCCTAGTGGACACAGGGCTCTAGGTTTGATTCCCAGCACCACAAAACAACCTCAAAAGAAGCCAGCTCGGGCCTTTATTTTACTACCTGTCTTGAGTTTGAGAAAGTTCCAGAAACAAAACTGGGTCTCTGTGGGCCTCACTGTCTGGGGGAATGATGTTTCCTTGGCACGCTCAGTGGCCTTGCCACTGACTGTCACCCCGCTAATGAATATTTGACTTGTGTAGAAGGAAGTTCCCTTAACCAGTGTTGCATGTCATTCTCACATTCTGTTAAAGGTGGCGGTTGACTTTGTAATTCCCAGCTTCTTTTAAGTCAGTCATGTCTTTAAGGAGGCTGGCCCCTTTCCTCTTCTCTGCGTTAGACTGTCTCCACAATAGACTACAACAGTCTTATGCAGCTACCCAGAGCTTTAATCACAATGCAAAAAACAACATCGCTAATCTGGACCATCTACACGGATGACAACTCAGTGGAATAGCTATCAATTAACAACATAATTGTCAGTTTAAGTTGCCAGCGTTAAAATGGCCAATTGTTACTCCAGTGGGGCTTTTGTGATTTTTTTTTTCACTCACTTCCTCTTCATAGGGTGTGGATATAGGGCAGGGGCCTGGGTTGAAAAGTTTAAACTGATGACCGAGTTAATTTTGTTTTAATTGCTTGATTAGTCTCTTTTATTGGTCATTCAGAACTGAAAACAGTAGTTCTAGTCATAAAATCCCTCCCCAGGTGTGGTAGGTCACCCTGGTCTGGGTTTGAAAACCCTGTAGCATCAAATGCTATGCCAGGTCTAGGTTGTTTAATCAGAGCTGTTGTAGACAGCAGCACATCGAGTTCTCTTCTATTTTGCTAGTCAGGATCATATCAAACAACAAACAAACTAATAAAACAAACAAAGAGCCCACTTTTGCTAAAAGTAACTAAAAAAAATTCTTAACTTCCAGCTGGGATAATGGTCTCAGGGTCTCTGCGTAGCTTCGCGTAGGCGCCCCTCGCTGCAGGCTGCTAGAGGTAAGTGAGCCAGGAAAGGTAAGGAAACACAGACAAAAGGAATCAGGGTTTAGTGAGGGAAGGCTGCCATGGACACCCAAAGTGCCAGGGCCACCCTTTTTGTCTGCCTGTCTCTCTGTTGGTTACTCGGTGAGCGGACTCCAGTTTCCTGTCTGACGAGAATGCCCCTAAAGGCGCTTCTGCATTTCTGCTTCTGTAGGACACAGTACCCTTTACCCTCAAGGTCATGTTCTACTGGCCAACACCTGAAGCCGGGGAAGAAGTAATGATAGACGGCCACTGAATCTTTGGCACTGGGCCAGTGCCTTTGCCCAGCCCTGAGTGGCATATGTCCTTTGGAAGACAGTTTGACTTGGAACTTGGAACCAATGGCTACCTCTCTCCTTGGGGCCTTGTGGTGGAATTTAAAGAGGCCAGGCTGTTATGTCAGAGCCCTGGAATGGGAAGAGCACTGGGAGTTATTGTCTGAATGTGGTTTGGTTCCTTTCTTGGGCCTTTGATGCCTCACCTTTAAAATGACACGAATAATCCCATCTTTGGGGGCCATAAAAGGATGAAGTGAGCTGATGCAGGTCAAGTGCCTGGTGCTTGTTGGCACTCAGAAACGTGTAGTTGTTACCAGTTCAGAGATGTTCTGGTTTGTTGGAAACGTCCCTCACACATTCAGTTTTGAATGTTTTTTCCTAGCTGGTGATACTGTTTGGGGACGGTTAGAACTCAGGAGACAGAGCCCACTGGAGAAGAGTTAGTCACTAGGGTTACATGTGACAGTTATGTATTCCTTTGGTCCCTGCTTGGCTTTCTGGTTACTGCTCTCCTGTGGTGTGGACAGCCTTGCTGTATGCCTTGTCTTGCTGTATGCCTTGTCTTGCTGTATGCCTCGCCCTGCTCTATCCTTTACCATACCTCCCCTACCCTCATGGACTACACCTTCTGAAGCTGTGAGCCAAAACAGAGACACTTTTATTTATCTAAAAATATTTTAAAATTAATACAACTTTGTTTTGCCTTTGGGGTCTCAATGAAAGGGGATTTAAGTTTGGTTTTTTTTGTGTGTGTGTGTGTGTGTGGTTGTTGTTTTGTTTTTAATCAAAGAAGCATCAATTAGTGTTTCCATTATAAGATTAATTTTCTAAGTCAGCCGGCTGCTATTATGATGCACAGAGACTTTACTAACCACCAGTTCCTGAATTAAACCTTTCTGTGCAAGCGGGTTGGTGTCAGGTGGAAGTGAACAACGGGAAGATGTCCTTGAGTGACAGTTCAACCATCCCTGGTGGTTCCCCATGATCACGTCAGTTTACTGTATGCGGTACAGTCAGCATCCCAAACACAGCCCACACTCTCTAGTCTCCTAAGTTAAACAATCATGTTAAACTTGGGGGACACAGTGACCCTGCTTTCTGTGCTCACTGAGGAGAGACTCTTTAGGTGCCAAAGAGCATGATTTCCAACCAGTTGTCCTGCACAATTCCATCTCGAAATGCCTCCCTAACGCCAGACTACTGTGCCTCCTACATCTAGTCTGTACATGGAGACGCCCACATGCTTCTCCAGCTGTGTGGGTGAAGGTCTTCACCTTGCAGTTCAGCCCCTTGAAGCTTACACTTGCTGTGTGGAAGAACCATTGACTCGGCAGACAGGGAACGTTTCATGGCACCCCTTTTCCACACCATCTGTCTGACCTGGACCCATTCCAAGTGCCTGGGCTCTGCCAGCAGAATGGCCTTGCTGCTGCAGAAGCTTTGTAATCTGCTAATTGACAGGGTAAGGAAAATTTACATTTGGGTTACAGCTGAAAAGTTGGATGTTTCTTTGATGGGGCTTTAAATGCCGACATATGCTGTGTTGGTTTTTGATTTTAGGCATCCCTGTTTATGCACAACCCAGTGGCCTCTCCTGTGCTCTGTGCCTCATTGAGGACACGACATCATCAGGGGAGGAACACCAACGTCTCCTACCAGGGAATTTGCCTCTACTTAGTTTACTCATTAGCAGTGATTTCATTATTTTAATGTCTTTGGAGTAGGAGACAGATGGCAAAGGACTTTGCTTTATTGAACAAGATGCAGGGTTGGACATAGCCTGACTCACTTAATGGCGAACATCCTCAGTACTCACTCAGCTTAATAAGCATCTTTGCATCGACACAGGGCCTGGTCCTACGTTCAGCACCCAATGCATGTGAAAAGCTGTTGACATTTCTTTTTTTTCTGCGCAAGGGTGGCAGGCAGCAGAACCCTAGAGAAGGAAGCATCATTATACTCATACTGTTGAAGCTGACATGTGTGGTGGTTCTCTTCTTGAAATGCTGCTGGAAAACCTGGTGTGAACAACAGTGTGGTCATACCTACTGATCCAGACTCAAGTGCCTAGAGCTCTGCCCAGAAGCCAGGAGCTTGTATGAGCATGGCGTCATGACGTGCCTCTGGACTCTGCAGGCTGCTCTCTTGGGGGCAGCCAGAAACCTGTGCTCGAGAGCAATGAGGGGAAGATGAGAACGGAAGAGGATTTCTTCCATACCTTTGAAAACTTCAAAGTTGTTCCCAATCTGGTTCTGATGATCCATGTCTCAGCGCAAAGCGCACATAAAGGTCTGAAATCTGCACGCTGATCGGAAATAGTTTTTAGAAAGTCAGATTTAATCCCATGAGCCAAATGATCACTACCAACAGCGATCAGGGAAAACCAAAGTCCACAGCAAACTCTAATTTGGCAAATGCATAAAAGGTTCAAAAGAGCAGAGGTCTCATTTACATTCCTCGCTCTTATATGGGATTTTCTTCTGTATTAGTAATTAAAGGGTGCAGGCTATGGAGCGCAACTATATCACATAATAGCCATCGGGAACACACTAACAACTTCCTTGAAGTAACACACACTAGGGTGTTTATGGTTCGGTGTCTCATGGACTCTCTTTGATCTAAATTAGGATTCATTGGCAAACTCACAATAGGCTCCACATGTACCCCTCTCAACCTCTTTCTTTTAATCATGGAAATTAGAGATGGAAAATATCCATTAAGTCACTTAGTCCATTTCCCTGCCAGGGTGAAATTGTTGCCTGTGATTCGGGGGTAGTGCTCCGTCCAGCTTAAACCTAAATGTCTCCTGGGATAGGAAGGCTCTTGGTTTTATAATTTTCTTCCCGTTAAAATTCAGAGGGGAAAAAATATAAAACAGAGAAAAGTTTCCTTCCTTCCTTGTGGGCTGGAGGTAGCGATGGTATGGTGGGCAAGTGTGTTTGTGTGGCATTGGCTTTCTGGAAACCATCCCTCTGCTGCTCCCGTTCCATTACTCATCACCTACACAGATGAAAGCAGCCCTGTCTCCAACTTGCTTTCTCCTCCACTTGATGGAATGATCTAGACTCCTGAACTTCCCTGTCAATTTGAGGTAGCAAATTCTCTACTCTGTCAGTGTAAACTCGCAAGCCCTCCAGGGGGATGAGACCAGGAGGGGAGAGGTTGCTTATTTTAAGTTCCCTGGTGAGCTAGTTATAAACTGCACAGCCCTGACTGAAGCATGAGGTCACTGAGGCAGTGTGAGCTAACGACTGGATCACTGCCTGGCTTGGGAGTGGCCTGTTGCAATATTTGTATACTTTGAACATTTGGCATCTGGATGACACAAAACGTGTGTCAGTGCACAGTGTATTCCTTCTCTGACTCAGGTTCAGCAAATGAAGGAAGAAGATGGTCACTCCACAGCTGCCTGCATCTCCAGCTGCAGAGGTCAGTTCTGTGGGAAAGTCACAAAACCCACGGACCACATCTTCGGTGGGCTCTCTGCGGTGCCTGAAATGAGATTCCTCAAGGGGTTAATGATCCTCTATGGGATTTGCATTTTGGGTTTTTTGAGAGGTTCTGTTAAAATCTGATAATCCGACACTTCAAATTCTGATCCAGATGTGTAGAGTGTGATCATTCGAATTATAAGATGGAAATCTTCACCCCAAAATTCGCCATGGGCTTCAGTAAATAGCTGATTTCCCACAAGCATTTGAAAAGGGATTCGGGATTGCAAACTCTGGTGTCCGTGAGGGGGCTTATTTACTGTAGAAAGCCACAGCATGTTTCCATTAGAGAATTATGTCTAAACACGTGGCCTCTGTAACACACAATATTTTCCTAAGATAATTTTTATTGCAAGTCCCCTAAAGGTGATGAGAGATAATGGGCCTTTGAATGTATTAAAAACAACAACAGCACCCCCCCACCCCCCGAAAAAAAAACAACACCAGACAAAAAACCAACATCTCGAGCTGGGGGAGTGACTCAGCTGACAAACTGCTTGCTTCCGAAGCACCAAGACCTGAGCTCAGTCCCCAGCACCCACGTAAAAGCTAAATGCAGTGCTATCCACTTGTAATCCCAGTGCTGCGGGGCGGGGGTGGGGTGGCAGCAGGAGGATTTCCAGAGTTTGCTGGCCAGACTGGCTGTCTCCAGGTTCATGAGAGACCCTATCTCAGAAAGCAAAGTGAAGGTTGACCAGATGCCCAGTACTTCTTGCCCCGCCTGCCAACTCAGTTCCATCCCTGGGACCCACATGGTGGAAGGAGATTACTGACTCTCACAGTCCTCAGACCTCCACATGCATGTGGTGATGTGTGCACTCCCACATTCGTACGACAGTACTGGTTAGTTTTCATCAACTTGACTCAACTAGAGTCACCTGGGAAGAACCTCAGCTGAATTGCCAAGCTCAGATTGGCCTGTGGTCATGTCTGTGAGGCATTTTTCTTGATTGCTAGTTAATGTGTGGGCATTTTCTTGATTGCTAGTTGATGCATGAGGGCCCAGCCCAATGGGTGGTGCTATCCCTAGGCAGGTGGGTCAGGACTGTATAAAAGAGGTAACTCAGCAAGCCAGGAAAAGGAAGGCAGCAAGCAGCTTCCATCCACGGTCTGTACTTCAGTTCCTGCCTCCAGGTTCCTTCTTGACTTCCTGCAAGGACTTCCCTTCATGATGGACTGTAAGAGGAAATAAAATACTCCCACCCCAGGTTGCTTTTGGTCAGTGCTTTATCATAGCAACAGAGATGCTAACTGGAACATCTCCCTCCAAAATGAATAAATAACTGGAAAAAATTTAAAAATAATAATGAGGTGGTAAGCAATTGAAGACACCTGACATCAAATCCCAACCTCAATCTGCACATGACGTCATGTGAACCCCCCATATGGAGACATATTAACACACACACACACAGACACACACACACACACACACACACACACACACACACACACACACACTGAGTTCAAATTAGAATCTACTGATGCGTTTCTGATGTTGGATCCTGCACTTAGCCAAAAGCTCAATGGTTAAAGCTGAGATGGCCGTGACTGCTCATTGCAGGTGCGTTATAGACCATGCCTGTGGGGTGGTGGTCCAGTGCGAGGTCACAGGGATGAAGGTCATACACATCCTAGGAGTGGCTACAAGCTGCTTCTGTCCCAGGTCATTTCTTTGAGCTCCCAGACTAAGGCAAGAGGCCCTTCCTCTACATCTCATCTCTACACAATAAAATGGCGTGTCAAGTCACTATCATGAGTCACTGCTCATCACCAAGACCGACCCTGATTTGGTAGATGCTTAATGTCGTCTACATATTTTGTTTTTGTTGATACCCAATGCTAGCTCACACTTATTCTTCTGAATGTGATCTTTAAGTGTTGAGCAGCATAGATGCCCGGAAGGATCCCTTAGTCCACAGATTCCTAAATTAGTGATTGGCTGAGTTAACAAGATAGCTAGAGAAAGAGGCCCTGCCTAGCTCCCGGGGCCCTGTTTGCAGCAGGTAGGAACTTGTACCTCATTCTGGGTTTTACTCAGGCAAAAGCTTATGATTAGTATTCATCAAAATAAATGCGAGGGTGGGGGAAAACCATGAGTCAGAAGATTCAGGTAGAGATGCAAACAGACATAGATAGGTACAGGAGGTGAATCCTAGAGTGGTGTGTTCAGCAAGAAATGAGGAGTATGAGAAAAACACAAGCTCTATATTAAAACTTCAGTTGCGTTTAGAGTCATTTTTCCAGTGAGCAGCGTTAGAGTGTTGTCATACTTTACCATGTGTTGTCATACTTAGTCACGTGTCTCATGCTGCTGGCCAACACGCTGGTAGAAGCCACAGGGCCCCAGGCACGGAGTACAGGCACTCCATACCACGGAGGCCCGCAAGGCCCCCAGCTGCTCGGGCTGCTGTTAAGGCATCTAACGTTCCATGTGGGTCCAGTTACGGGATCCCTGGCTCCAGTCCTTCAGTTTAAGCGGATGCTCAGGAAAGGAAGGTAGCAGCTGAGCGACATTCTTGCCAAAAGATTGCTGGTTTTGCTCATCCTAGTATTAAGCCGGTCCTACTCAGAGGGACCCTGTTCCTATGTCTGTCTACACCTCTACCTGGACCTTCTGACTCATGGCTTTCCCCAACCCTCACGTTTATTTCGATGAAAGCCTGTTGTTAGCCTTTGGCTGCGGCTGGGTAAGTAAAGGTCTGGGCTGTGGCTCAGCAGTGGCCTGCTTGCCTGACACCTGTGAGGCCCTTGGTTGGATCTCTAGCCCTGGGAGGAGGGGGGAGTAGGGGAGAGAGGAAAGCAACAGCAACAAACCCCAAACAAAACCACAAAATTATGAGATAAATACGATGGTATGATGTAATTCTGTCTAAATATGGATATGAAAAATTACTAGGAGCTACTTTGAAACAGAGATTTGAACCCTTATGTGTTGTGGCTGAACCTTGGTCTCTGTGAGTATTACACTTTAAAATAACAAGTGATAGTTGAGGAACATAGATACAATTAATGAATAAATCATGTCTGTCACTAGGGGGTTGTTTTTGAAATGGTGAAATAATTTTAGTATGTTTTCAGACCTCTGATAAGAATACACTATATTTAAATTCCAAGTTTGACTTTAAGACATCTAACAGTTAAAAGTTTTAAAATTACATTTAAAAAAATTTAGTGTCTGTGTATGAGAATGTGTGTGTGTTTGTGTGTATTTGTGTGAGTATGTATGTATCTGTATGTGTGAGTGTTTATGTGTGTGTATCTGTGTGTTTGTGTGTTTATATGTGTGCATGAGTGTGTATGTGTGAGTGTGAGTGTGTGTGTGTGTGTATGTGTGTGTGTGTGTTGGAGTGGTGGGGATAGAGTGTGGAGGTCAGGGAATGACTTTCAGGAGTTGGTTCTCTCCTTCCGTCATCTGGGTCATAGGGATTGAACTCAGGTCATCAGCCTTGGTAGCAAGTGTCCTTACCTACTGAGCCATCTTGCTAGCCCCTCCAAACAGTTTTTGAAAAATGAAAGGGAGGAAGGGAAGGAGGGAGAAACAGATGTGAGACTTAACTCTCACATTTAGAAATTATGAACATACTGTATTTCCAAGGAAAGAGAAGCATTTCTGTCTTAGGGGGTTTGCCCGGGTGGACCAGGGCGTTGGGTGGGGCCACATCCCCTGGCTCTCCTCAGTAGTATGTACTGAGGAGTTTAGTGTGATTGCTTCACAAGGACTCTGGGGAACTGGCCAGTGTGGGCTGTCGTTACTCCAAGTGCTTTGCCCATAATTAGCATCTTTGCTTTTAGGTAAATTTTACATCCACATGGCAGAGTTTTCACTGTTACCCCATAATGAGTGACAGATGTGAGGTACTTGGCTTAAAATTCCAGCCAGGGTCCCTTATCCTTCTGCCTGATACAGATGCTGTTGCTGCATCACGTCCTTTTCCTCTAGTCTGATTTCTCTAAACCTGTGACAAATCATTTCCATAGTATTACACCAAAAAATCAGTCCATATATTTCCTTGTAACTTCAGGGTTTTTTGTTGTTTTGTTTTGTTTGTTTGTTTGTTTTTTCCTTTTTGGATATTGAGGCTTGCTATGTAGCCCAGGCTGGCTTCAGATTTGCTTGGGGGTCCAGGCTGGCCCTGAACTTAAGATCTTCCTGCTTCTACCTCCCAAGTACTGAGACCCCAGGCCTGCACCACCATGGTCAGTCTTTGTACAGTTTCATGATTTAGGCCGTGGAAGTGGCGGGTGTGTGATTCCCTTTTGCTGTATTCTCGTGCCCTTCCCAGGCGTCCAGGCCTCTCACCTCCCTGGGAGCATCCCTCCCTCCCTCCCTCCCTCCCTCCCTCCCTCTCTCCCCACATGATGGCCTTTGCCCTGAGGCTGTGGAAACTAAGACGTTCTTGCCTGACATTTATTGACTCCTGTCGGTTAGGTTTCGGGTATGTTTTTCCACTAAGGGAAATTTGAGGTAAATGTGGGTAACGGTTTAGGAATTTCTCCCACCACCACTAACTAGCACCGCTGTACCCCTCAGCTTCCTTCTGGGAAGGGCTAGTTTGTACCAGTCTCCACGCAGGGCCCCAGATGGTGGAGGAGGGGGAAGCTGCGTCTTCAGAGATTATTAGATGGACTTACACCTATGGTTTGGTGGAGGTTTCTGGAACCTCATTAAGGATGGGTTAAGGAACGTGCCAAAGAGCTTTTTAAAAACACTTAAATCTCCTAAAACACAAAAACCTTATGCTCTGTATCCACAGCAGGTTAAACCAATGTTCGGGTGCACACTGAAATTGCTGCGCTGGCCGGCTGAATGTGGAAATCTCTTAAGTGCTCTTGGTCCGTGGCCACTGCCGGAAGACCCTTGCCATGTGTGTTAGGTCCCTGTCCCTCTGGACTGTGGGCACATCCATTCCTTCTTCACCACCGGAAAGAGTGGCACCTACATCAGTCTAGATGGTGAGGTTGGTGTTTGGTGGGTGTCACCCTGCTGTGGGTCCCTAAAGGAGGCTTTCCTTTCGTCTTGTCTGGGAGTCTCTTCCCTGCCCCCGGGATCCTAGACCCATCTAGAGTCTTTGAATCCTGAATTGATAAGTATTTATCTGCCACTCACAGAAATGATCTGGGGTCAGTTAACTCACCCTTTTCCTAGATCACCCAAAATAGGGTTGCTATATAAAGTTAAATAAGAAAATGGGCAAGGTTGCCGTGTGGGAGCCTCTAGAGGGTAAATCATCTCCCCCCCCCACTCCCCACTCTCCCTTACACTATACTCAGGGACCCAGTCCTGCTTGCTCTCAGTCAATATGTGCCAAGTTCCTTAAGGATGACAATCCCCCCCCCCAAAAAAAAATTTTTATTTTAGAAATGGAATTTCTGTAATTGTGTATGAAGTCACTGTGGATTAACATGATGTAGTATATATTGAAATATATAATCTTTGGAAAAAGATAATGGCTCATATGCAAGATAAAGTGGCTGGTGCCAGGGGAGAAGCCAGTTGACAGAGAAAGACTGGAACTCTTCCTTCCCTGGGGCTACATATGACAAACAACATTCTTAAGAAAAGCGTGTGTGTGTGTGTGTGTGTGTGTGTGTGTGTGTGTGTGTGTGTG
>CABHPQ010168512.1:0-12950 GCA_902168405.1 Peromyscus aztecus | reverse complement strand
CTGCATACTTTTCCTGCAGTTCACGAGCCACTCCTACTGAAAACCCAGATTGCTGCCCCACCCCCAGCTTTTCTGGTCACCGGGGCAGGGCAGAGCCTGAGAATTTTCATCACACAGGATATTGCTGCTGCTGGTCCAGGACCATGAACTGAGAGCCACTGCCTTCAAACATTGCTACTTCCTACCCCCTCCCAACTATCCCCAGACTCACCTGTTAAAAAATGAAATGTGTTGAGGACCACCTGAGCTTTGAGTTGCCAGCTGAATCAACCCTTCTAGAGGAGAGACACAGGTTTGTCAGCTGGCGTTTCCTGCTTCTTATCCTCGGGGCCATTTGGAAAGGATCTTAGAATAACACAAGTGAAACAGCCCTACAAGCCCGTGTTAGAGTAACAAATACTGTAGAATTGTTCATGGTTTATATGGTAATGGGGGGGGGGGGAGTGAAGGCAGACTGAAAAATGCTCTTTTGACTGAAAATTGTTCTTTTCTCATTTCATGGGACATTTCCCTCGTTTCAACCCAAACTTAGCCTTAGACGTTAATTCTGGCTCCTTGCCTGGATAATTTGAATCTTAGTGGGCTATGTTTCCGGTTCTAGGGTTCAACAGCATGTCTGTTCCATAAACCAAGTAAGATGAGCAAGGCTGAGTAAAGCAGAAATTAAGAATGAAACATGGGGGCTGGAGAGATGGCTCAGTGGTTAAGAGCACTGACTGCTCTTCCAGAGGACCCGGGTTCAATTCCCAGCACCCACCCGGCAGCACACAGCTGTCTATAACTCCAGTTCAAGGTTATCTGACACCCTCACACAGATCTATGTGCAGGCAAAACACCAATGCAAATGAAATAAAAGTAAATATTTAAAAAAAAGAATTAAAAAATGGATTGGTCATTTCCCTGCTCCCCTCTCCTCCCTCCACTCCCTCTTTCCTGCCTTCCCTAAAGGGCACTCGACAGCTCAGTTTTGGTTGGTTGGTTTGATAATGTGGAACCTTGGCATGAGTGACTCCATTTTTGACTTTTTAGTCTAGTCTGTTGGGCCCTAGTTAACAGGACCTCAGTCCAAAACAGAGACTCCTGAACTTGTTAGTTAATAAACCAGTATTATAGAGCTTACTCTTTTAAAATATATAAATGGCTGGGCGGCGGTGGCGCATGCCTTTAATCCCAGCACTTGGGAGGCAGAGCCAGGCGGATCTCTGTGAGTTTGAGGCCAACCTGGTCTACAGAGTGAGATCCAGGACAGGCACCAAAACTACACAGAGAAACCCTGTCTTGAAAATAAATAAATAAATAAATAAATAAATAAATAAATAAATAAACAAATTATATAAATGATCTCAGTTTATTTCTAACCTTATCAAATAGATTATTTGGGGCCTGGAAAGAATTTAAGTTTGAAAAGCTAAGTACAGACACCTCAGTATTTTTTTTGGTTTTGATCAACATCCCAACTATGGAGGTTTACCTCTTACCTCGTTCTCCAACTAGGCTGATTTCTGCTATAGGGGGATGGTTGACATACTGGTGAATTTTATGTCAAGTTGACTTAAGCTAGATTCATCTGAGAGAAGGGAAGTTCAGTTGAGAAAATAAGATCAGGCAGTAGGCAGGCAAGCCTTATAGGGCATTTTCTTAATTAGTAGTTGATGTGGAAGGGCTCAGTCTACTGTGGGTAGGGCCACCTCTGAGCTGGTGGCACTTGGGATCTATAAGAAAGCTGGCTGAGCCATCCATGGAGAGCAAGCCAGTAAGCAGCACCCCTCCATGGCCTCTGCATCAACTCTTGCCTCTAGGTTCCTGCCCTGTTTGAGTTCCTGTCCTGACTCCCTTCAATGATGTACTACGATGTGGAGTGTAAGCCAGATAAACTCTTTCCTTCCCTACTTGCTTTTGAAGGTCATGGTGTTTCATTATGTATCCAATGTATCCAGGGAGAAGGGATACACGTGATCTTCAGTTCTGAGGGTTACCTGCCAGCGGTCTCGATGGCCCTGCCCATCTTGTTGTAATTACCCTCTTGTCTCGGAGCAAACATTTTTCAAATGAGGTGTCAAGTTTGATACTAAGTTGCCAGTGAATCCACTTAGAACCCCGAACAGATGCATCTGAGTCCTGTAGGAGTTCGTTCTGCTGATGAAGAGGTGGGGACTTACATATGTGTTGTGTTGGGAGATACCTATGGATTTTCCTGGGTTCAGAAAGAGTAGCTTACTTGTAATGGAACATATTCTGCTTCTGATTAATAGAGATAGAGATGATTGATGGAGATATAATGTAGTTCTTGGGTCAGGTTTTGGGGTGCCTGCCCATCTCTTGTCCCTACCTCCATCCCTTTGTCCAACATAGCAGTGTGTTAATGACACCCTACATCAGTCTTGCTCTATATATTGTTATTAGTTTTTTTTCCAGATCCACAAGACAATTTGATATAAAAGTAGCTGACAAGGTTGAGCCAAAATCTGCTGGTTTTATACTAAAGTCTGACAAAGACCTTACTCCCCCAATGACTGAAAATGTCAGCCTGTATATAAGGGCACTCTACTGACCCACTCATCCATACATGTATTTATTGAACCTCTCCCATGCCAGTCATTGTGTTGGGTGCCATCGGACAGATAAACTCATGGTCATTTTGGAATCAAGTTGCAATGTCAGGCAGCCTTTGGTTAAGAGTTGGTGAAGACATTAGGTGGACAGCTGTGGAACCTGCATGGAACCGGACTAGACCCTCTGCATATGGAATAGAGATGCGTAGCTGGGTCTGTTGGAGGGGCCCCTGGCAGTGGGATCAGGATCTATCCAAGGTGCACGAGCTGGTTTTCTGGATCCCATTACCTATGGCCATACACTTTGCTCACCCTTGATGTAGTGGGGAGGGGCTTGGCCCTGCCTCATGTGAATGTACCACACTTAGCTGTCCCCCCCACCCGCCCGCCATGGGAGATCTTTTCCTTTTAGAGGAGGGGATGAGGGATAGGTCTGGGGGAAGAATGGGAGGGGGTTCTGTGGTTGGTATGTAAAATGAATTAAAAAAAATTAAAAAAAAGAGTTGGTTGAGAACTGATGCTACAAGTAAGAATCAGAGCACAAGGTGGCTGGGTTGGAATAGAGGCTTCATGGAAGGCAGGGGTCTTGGGACCAGAGCCTAGGCTGAGGAAAAGCTCTGAGGTTGGACTGAAAAGTCAAGCGTTCAGCTGTTGAGGATGCCACATGATGCAATGGTGGGAAGTCTGGTCATTGCTATGAGTTTAAGGGAAATGGAAACCTGGAGAAGGAAAATTCTAGTGACTTGCTGGATGTCATGGTCTCTTACAAACTGGAGGAACAGATGCTGTGGGGAATGCTAGAGAAAAGGACAAGGGATAAGCAGAGAGGTCGAGTTTGGTTCTGTGCCACTATTAAGACATCTCACATTAGCTATCAAGAACAGATGTTGGTGTGAGTCAAACTGATTTGATATAAAAAGACCATGTCTTACTTAGAGGCACTGACTTCTTAAAGACTCAGGGAAAGTGGCAAGTTGACTGCCCATGGCTCTTTTGTGCTCCACGGGTATAGTAATCTTGCCTAAGAAATGTGTAATATGAAGTCTCCCTTGCCTCTCGTAAAACCTAAGGATGAAATGGATGAAGGAAGTCAACACAGGGAAGACTTCTAAAGAATTGGTAGTAAATTCAGGTTATCTGCACAGCTGGGTACATTCATTGGCCTGACTCCAAAACATTATAAAGGGAGAGGTAGCAAATTCAGCTTTTGCACCTCAGGGTTCATCAAAATCCAAATCTTTTACGATTCTCTTTATATTGGCCTTAAAATGTTACTTGACTGAAATAATCTTCCCCCTGGTAACAAAGAATGTCTCACCATCTACAGATGGATCGATCAACTTGACATTCATGGTTTTCAATAGTTGATAACTGCCCCCACCCTGTTTCTAGACCACAGATCTTGTGGGTGATTTATAGGTGAGAATGATTTAAGGCTCAATTACCTCCTTTTCACAGCCCACGTAGTGCCTCTTACTCTGAACTGTATAGCATTTCCCATCCGGCTCCCCATACTTCAAGTAATTTTCCTCTTCATCTTTACACACTGACTTCTTCCTTGACTTTAAGACTCACCTTGGAAGAAAAATGAACATTTATTGAGGCTTCACGTGTGGTGGGCACTACATCAGCCTTTGGCATGCTTATCTATGGAAATAATCAAGAGCTCTTAGAGGGAGGGATTACATTAGCTTCTACCCACTCGCTCCTTTTACAGTGAAGAAACCAAGGCTGGGAGGAGATAAGGAGCTCGGCCATCAGCACATGTGGTAGACATGAATCAAGGTGACTGGGGGCCCTCAGTGATTTCCCCCTGGATTCCCAGAAGTAGACATTTGACCCTTGGCAGGCCAGTTGAGTTGTTACTTAGGGAATCTTCAACTGGAACTGGGACAGAAGAGCAAATCTTCCCTTGGTCACATGAGAGAACAGAGATGAGCTCATGGTCTCACTGTGTGGATGAAGCCAGTCCAGGGGAAAGTCAACAAAAATCATGCAGAAAGATGCAGAGGAAGGAGAGGGAGAAGGGAAAAGAAAGAGGTAGGGAGGGGAGAGAAAAAGGGATGGGGAGAGGAGAGCACATGCTAAGATTGTGAGTCTCTAATGTCCAGTGGTGTCATGTTCTTCCCAATGGGTATGTGAATCTTCCAAGTCCCCCCCTTTTAATCACAGGATAGTTTGGGTTGGATTTCTGTCTTGTAATCAAGAACCGTGGTTTTCCTAGTGAGTAGGATAGAGCTTCCAGAACACACGCTTTCTCTGTGTGCTGAATGACATGGACGGGGTTTGCCCTCGGCTGGACCTGGTTGGTAATCCTAATCAATGCACTTGGCTGCAATTGCCTTCCTCCTACATTCGAGATGACAAAGAAGAGGAACAAGCATTTGACAGCACAGAGGTGACTTCAAGGCTCTGATTACAGTGAGTGCTAGCTACTGTTCAGTGTGTTACCTGGGTGTTGAAAACAGGAAGCTGGACTTTTTATGTGTGATTGGAGAACAACTAAGTGTAAATGAATTTGATAATGAATTGGAAAGACTGGATCTAAATGAGTATTGTAATAAAATGTGTAATTAAAATCAACCCTTTGTGGAATAGTCCTTTACGCTGTGTGAATATGTGTTGCTGTGATTGATTTAATAACGGAATGACTGGTCAATAGCTGAACAGGATAAAGTTAGGTGGGAGAGCCAAACAGAATAATGGGAAGAAGAAGGGTGGAGTCTGGGGAGTCGTGAGCAGACGCAGAGAGAACAAGATGGGCATGCTGTACTGAGAAAAGGTGCCCAGCCATGTGGCAGAGCATAGATAAGAAGTATGGGTTAATTTAAAAGGCAAGAGTTAGCTAGTAACAAGCCTGAGCTATTGGTTGAGTATTTATAATTAATATCAAGTCTCTGAGTGATTACTTGGGAGTGGCTGAGGGGACAGAAGCTTCTGCCTGTAACACTTCCTCCCCCTCCCTCCTTCCTTCCTTCCTTTCCTTCTTTCTTTCCTTCCTTTCTTTCTTTTCTTCCTTCCTTCCTTCTCCCTTCCTTCTTTCCTTCCTTCTCTTCCTCCCTCTCTACCTTCTTTTCTTCCCTCCCTTCCTACTTCCTTACCTCCCTCCCTCTTTCCTTCCTCCCTTCCTTCCTTCCTTCCTTCCTTCCTTCCTTCCTTCCTTCCTTCCTTCCTTTCTTTTTGTGTTAACAAACTGGTCTGCAACAAACTGTCCTAGTTAGACTAGGCTAGACTTGATTAAGAGAGAGAAAAACAAAGTGTTTGTAAAGGAGGAAACAATGCAATTAAGACTGTACAAGGGAATGAGTGAGAGCCCAGTGGTTAGCACGACTGTCTGTCTGTGTCTGTGATGCTTCTTGTTCTCCAAGGATCCAGAGAACAGAACACACAAAGCAGGAGTTCCTCACCTGGACCAGTTCTCAGTTTATTTGAACATCAGGGCATCCCAGAAGCTGGATTCAGAAGATGGACCCAGCGGCTGGAAGGTAGGACTGAGTCCTGAACAAGCTGGACCAGGAGCTGGAGAGATGGCTCGGTAGTAAAGAGCATCCTCTGCTCTTCCAGAAGGCCTGGGTTTGATTTCCAGCACCCTTATGGCTACTCACAATTGTCTGTAACTCCAGTTCCAGGGGATCTGATGCCCTCTTCTGGCCCCACTGGGCACTGTACACATGAAGTGCACAGACATGCACGCAGACAACACACCCATACACATAACATAAAAATAAATACATCTAAAACAAAAGAAAAAACCCAAACAGCAACAATAATAAGCATAAACAAACCACCAAGCAGCCACCTCCTTGACTCCCCTTGGCTCCGGGCCTCCCTGATAACGTTAAGGTCAACACAGAAGCTCTGTGAGGGTGAAGGGCAAAGCAAGAACAGTGTGTGTGGCTTTCTGGGGGAACCCTTAGGCAGCTCACAAAAGGTGTGTCTTCTGGAAAGGTGGGGACACTCTGTTAGCACCCCGCTTCTCTGCTGAATCATGGTCACTGGAGGAAATGCTCCTATTACTTTCCATGACTGAATTGTCTCCGTCATCTGCTTTTAATTAAAAAAGAAAATATTTTTTTCTCTTCCACCTCCATCAAAACTCCTGCTCCTAGGCATGAGTTCAAATCTAAAAATATCTGACGGGGCCAGCTCAAACTGAAGGCGAAGGAACCCTGGGAAACGTGAAGCGAAGTGGATAAGTTTCAGCTGGAGGCTTTGCTCGGGGTCTGATGGTGTAACACATCTTTGTCACCAGGGTGAATTTGAGATCTCAACTTCTGGCCCTCAATGGACAGTGCCTGAGTTCTATGGGAGGGAAGAAAGAAAATACAGAAATGTGAGCATTGGCTTAGGAACAGCCGTAGAGAAAGTAATGTCTCTGATGTGTCCCGAAGCGAGCCTTGAATTTTTTGGCAGTTAGTATTTGGGGAGAGCTGACCCCCGAGCTTCCCACAGGAAGGGGCTGGCAGTACACCCGGGTGGGCTGGGGTTTATCAGTAATTTTCATCCAAGATGCCCATGAAGATGTTTGAATGAGACAGCTGGAGCAGTGTGTCTCGATGGACCAGGCATCTCAGGAGAATTGTGACCTGTGTGACGGAATCTGTATGTCCATCTCCAAGTTGGGAAAGCAGGCTTACTTTCTGTGTAAGCTTACTGCTTACACAGAACACTCTGATGGAAATGCCTGGTTCAGCTAGCTAAGAAGCAGAACCAGATGAAGTCACTACATTTGTTGGGAAACTGCCAAACCAAACAGCCCCAGTGCATCCACATGGCTGTTACCAGATCCTGGGTCACGCTCCACGTGTGCTGGCAGGCTCTGGTTCATACTGTCCCTTGGAAGCACATCTCCACAGAGGCCCCTTGGTCCAGTCACTGCACAGTCTGAGGGAGCTGACTTTTGAGTACCCCGAATTTCACATGGGCTTTTTTGTTGTGTTTCCCCTTAGAAATGACTCCCTTCCCTGCATAACCCACTGGCCAGAAGGCATCTCATGACTTTGCCCACCTTCCTGAGACTGAGTCTTGCAGTCCTCAGTGTGACCCAGTCAACCAGGCTCCCCATGCCATGCAGCAGTGTTGGAGGGGTGGAAGGAACTTGGAGGGCTGAGCACATCCTGATATGCAGAAGATATGGCAGGGTAGGGAAGCACCAGGATGTATATTTACAAATCTGTATCTGGTGCCACAGGATGACTGTGGATGGAACTCTGTCCTGAGTCCATGTGGGTTGTGCTACACAACAGTTGCATGTCAGAGCCCCCCATGCTGCTTTGGAGATTAGAAAGAGTCTGCCATCTCCCATGGAGAGCAGATGGATGCTTCTCAACTGTACGGAATTTTAAGGACTGACATTTTCAGTCAAGACTTGGTCTAAGAGGGCTGGCTACAGGTCTTGGCATTTCCTTACATAAATTCCCAGGACAACCTTAGGATAACAAGGAACACATATTTAAGAACTGCTGCAGTGGTTTGAAAGAAAATGATCCCCAGAGGGAGTGGCACTATTAGAAGGTGTGGCCTTGCTGGAGGAAGTGTGTCACTGTGGGGGTGGTCTCCTATGCTCAAGCTATGCCCAGTGTCACAGTTCACTTCCTGTTGTCTGTGGATCAAGATGTAGAACCATCAGCCCAAATTAAATGTTTTCCTTTATAAAAGTTGCTGTGGGCCTAGTGGTGGTGGCGGCGCACGCTTTTAATCCCAGCACTCAGGCGGAGCCAGGCGGATCTCTGTGAGTTCAGTTTCAGTCCGTGTTCTAGATCTAGATCTATAACAGACACCAAAACTACACAGAGAAACCCTGTCTCGAAAAACTAACTAACTAACTAACTAACTAACTAACTAACTAACTAAAAGTTGCTATGGTCATAGTGTCTCTTCACAGCAATTGAAACCCTAACTAAGACAACTGCTTTTCAAATTGAGTGATATCATTAGTTTAGACAAGAGCCAGGTGTGGTAGTTGCTTACCTGTAACCCCAACCATTTGGAGTCTGAAATAGAATTGTAAGTTAGAGGTCAGTCTGGACTACATAGCAAATTCTAGGACTTCGTGGATTGCACAGATAATCTCAACAAACAAACAACACACACACACACACACACACACACACACACACACACACACACACCACATACCACACCACACACACACACATAGACAACCGAAATAGTTCAGACAAATGTGTGTACCAAGGCACTTGGCAAGCAGTAGAAATAATATCTGATAAACAACTTTGCCGATGTTGATTAGGGCAGCATTAAATGTCATCTCATGGCTAACTGAACAAGCTCCAGTTTAAATGGAAGAAGACTCAGTGAGGTGAGCAAAATTATTCACACCATCAGTGCATCCTTCAGCACCAAAGTTTGCAGGCCGGGGAACGCCATTGTTGCTTCAGAAACAGGACGAGACCTCTTCTATTCCAGAACAGCTCATGACCACTGAGGGAACCGTAGAAATCCAAAAGTTCTTTTTAAGTAGAGATCACTAATATAAAAGATAAATAAAGGGATTAAAAAAAGAAACCTAAATAAATTTAACTATGAAAATAGCACAGTCATGCCGAGAGTTCACTGACAGGCTACAAGCTGGCCATTTGGAAGGTGTGGTGAGTCAGTGTGGTGTTTGTTCAAGGGTCAGGAGTCCAGGACAGCAGGATTCCTATGGTAATGCCTCGATGAGTACTCCTGGAAACTCAAATAGTGAATTTACAGTGTATGAGATGTTTGTCCATGTGCATGTATTCATACCTGTGTGAGTGTGCACGTCGTAAGTACAAGTAATGAAGACTTGTGTTCAGGAAAAAACTAAGTTACCTGGGGTGAAGTTACATGGAGTATAGGTTGCACATATGAAATCAGATGTGTCACCCTGTGTACCACATCCTTCCCCAGAGGAAGGGGCTGAGCATAAGAGCAGAGACTATTTCTACTAAATAACTCCCAGAGAAACGAAGAACTCGGCATACGACAGAATTTCCCCAGACTCTAGTGGTGCTGCGTAAGTAAGCTCATGATATTCCCAGCTGTGTTTTCCTAGGTAGAGGGCTTTGCTTGTTCATCTGAGGATCGAGAGAACAGTGAATGAAAGGTCTGACCATGTTGTTTGAGGTTATTCTGTGAGTCATTAAGAAAATACTGTGTATGTGGGGGCGGGAGAGATGGCTCGGTGGTTAAAAGCACTGGCTGCTCTTGCAGAGGACCTGAGTAATTCCCAGCCCCCACATGACTGCTCACACCCAGCTATCAGTGCAGTCCCCGGGGATATGACATCCTTTACTGGCCTCCTCAGGTACCAGGAATGAAAGTGGTACAAAGTTGTTTCCTTCTCATTGACTCCAAGAATTCCTAACAGAGCCAAGTCCTAGTGAGGCTGGTGCTCAGTGGAGGATGCTCTTCTTCTCTCAGAACCTTCTCTGGGCTTTATGGACCTTTTTTTTTTTTTTTTTCAAGATGTTTCTGGTCAGTTTCCTAAGGCACAGGAAAGTTCTCAGGAATTTGAAGAGCTGGGGGTAGAGAACACAACGTTGACATTATTTTCCCAATCAGATCTAGAAACTGAGAGGCACGGCAGGGAGGGGCTGTGAAGTGTGGCCACTGTAGCTCATGCCCTGGAGGTAGAAGCTGCCCTCAAGTCTCAGAGGCACAATCACAATTAGGATGCTTCCAGAGAGGTCCTGGTCAGATGTAATTTCAGTCACTCATATTTCAAAACATGGCCTGTTTACGAGGGCAGAGGAGCTGCTGATGTGCTTAGCACTGTTTCACACGTGACCTAGAGGAAGCTGCGCCACACGGATGGGGAGACGGCTCTGCTGGGCGGTTGTTTGGGATCTGCCTGTAACCCCAACCCTACACACTCTTTTCACCATCTGTTAAATCATTAAGTTGATTTGTTTTGTTTGAAACAGGGTCTTTCTATGTAGCCCTGGCTATCCTGAAACTCGCTGTGTAGACCAGGATGGCTTCAAGCTCAAAGAGGTGCTCCTGCCTCTACCTCTGAGTGCTGGGATTAAAGGTGTGTGCTTTCACGCCATGCCTATTAAATTGATTTTTAAGGTTCCCAGCACTGAGGGATACATTTATTTTTTTAACATTATTTTTTCTTAAGAGGAGAGAGTCTTGTCACAATCATCACTGGATTTCACAAAGGTTAGTGTCTTAGTTTATTTTCTGTTGCTATAACAAAACACCGGTTATTGGGTACTTCACAAAAACAATTAGCTTATTGTTCTGGAAGCTGAGAAGCCCAAGAGCATGGCACCTGGCTTTTGTTTGGTGTCTGGTAGGGCATTTCTTGCTACATCATGTCATGGCAGAGGACATCACCTGGGAAGGCAGAGCAGGCATGTTAGAGAAAGCTTGCTTTTGTAAGAAAAGCACTTCCTCCATAACATTAATCCATCAATCCATGGATGCAGTAATTCATGCATGAGGAGAGTGTCCTCACCACCCAATCATCTCCAACAACCATTAACATAGGAATTTAGACATTAAATGGCAATGTATGAAATTTGAAGAGCACATTCAAACCACAGAAGGTAGATGAGAAGTCTGAGATTGAACTAATGAGTTCTTTTTCCCACCCATCATCCAAGCCTGGCCTAGATAGATGATTACTGGGGCTCCTTTTGGCCATGCTGGTCAACTCTGTAGTCAGAGGGCTCTTCCTGTCAAGCTCTTCCTGTCTGTACCTGAAGAAGCTAAATAGCAACTGGAATTCACAGAAGGCCATTCTCCTCATTCCAAATTGTTTAACATTCCCTATGCCCTTGGTCTCTGAGGAAGAAATTCTCACCTTAGTCACAGCGAACTTTGTCTTTGGGCTCCACCCAGCATGCCTCAGGGTGCGTGACATAGTAAAGCTAAGTAAGGCTTTACTGGGTCAGACAGCCTGGGGTCATCCCTGCTGGCTGACCTTGGGAGGCAGCTCACCCCTGTAAGATTCACCTTACTCCCTTCTAAGAGGGCATGAAGGCAGGGTCCACTTCATGAGATTATGGGATTAATCTCATGGATTTCTCAAGGAAAGAGATTTAGAGTTCTACTTGCTCTCTGGTCAGTCAGTTAAAAGTTCTTTTGTGTTCAATGGTCTCTTCCCTCATATGTTCAACTCAGTTGGAAAATCTGGATGTTGTCCTCATGATCTCATAGCTTAACCTATTTCTCTTGTGAATGTTTTACAGCAAGATTCTGCTCCCTTTTCTTGGACCATGTCTCAAGGTCACTGGTGGGTCATCTATTGTTTCTTCAGGTCCCTTCCATCTTCAAAAACCAAGGTGACTCAGGCCCTTCTTGGCTCTTCAAGCTATACAGAAGCTTTTTAATGGCTCAGGTCCCTACCCTTGGACTCTTCCTGGCTCCGTTCCCATTGCTGCCTGAGAGCTTTCCACAGGGCAGGCCTGAGCAGGCCCCACTCCTGTGCTCCCTGCAGCTGCAGCCCTGTCAGCAGGAGTGCCTCAGGCTCGCTTCTCATCGCCTCCCTGTGCCTGTTGCTCCATTTCCCCTTCCCCCGTTGCAGGGACATTTTAGGTTCCTTTGGCATCTGCTTTTTTGTGCACATTTTTTTTCTTCCTTCCAACTTAACTTTTGTCTAGGTGAGCTGTGGAGCTCACCTGTTTGTGCTTGTCTGTAGGTGGAGTTTTCCTGTCTCGCAGCAGCTTCTCTCAAATAATCACTCAGAGGCTTAATATTAATTACAAATGCTCGGCCCATAGCTCAGGTTTGTTACTAACCAGCTTGTACAGCTTAAATTAACCCATTTCTATTAATATATGTATTGCCACGTGGCTCATGGCTTTACCTGTCCTCCAACATGTCTTGCTCCCTCTGAATCTCCTGACAACTCCTCTGACTCCGTCCTTCTTCATCCCAGTATTCTGTCTCAGGCTGTCTTGCCCAATCTCTTCCTGCCTAGCTATCGGCCAATCAGCTTTTTATTAACAATGAGAGCAATATATATTTACAGTGTACATAAGGATTATTCCACAGCACTTGTCTTGAGCAGGTGACCTTTAGCAGATCATCACCAGTGACTCTGTCATATCATTACCAGGGAAAACATCCGCCTCCTCCTGGGCTTCCTAACTGGCTCCTCAGTTCCCATTTAACACTGCATTTCAGCCCTGTGTTTACACATCTGCCTCCTCCATGAACCTTTTGTCTCCCCTGCTCTGGGACAAGGGGGCAAAGGGCACATTCTTTGTCCCTGACTCTTTGCTTAGAAGGAAAATGCAAGGACCATAAAGTGAGAGGCTGACAACTTGTTATTTGGGTCACAGCTAGGGCCCTAGTAAGACAGGAGTTAACTCCCCACAGGAAATAAGGGCAGGGCTCACAGTGGATTGTGAGCTGGTCACATAGAAAATAATCAATAGCCTACAAAACAGATACAGC